>JAHWXV010591071.1:0-12026 GCA_024586415.1 Phrixothrix hirtus | reverse complement strand
TCTTTCCAATGGTATGTAAATTGTTTATTTTGAATTTATACTTTAATAAATACGAATTTATTAAATTGGGCCATTCATTTAGAATAACCCTGTATTTTATTACCATATTTATAGGAATTATCTTGAAGATTGATGAAGTAGAAGCTGAAATTAAATCAATGGCCGATGCAGGTTTGGGATCTTGGAAGTGGTCAACAGAGGAAAATGTTCTTTAATATTTTAAAGAAAACTATATTGTGTATCGAGGAACCAAAATTAAAAAATAATAGAGGATTTTATAATGTTTCAGAAATGCAAAAATATCAATAAATTTAGAATAATTGAAGGTGTCCCATTACAAACCCAAAACATGTTCACTAGTCAGGAAAGTATGAGCATTACCGGCAAATTTGCCTTTTTTTTAAATATTTTTTGATAAAAAGCACTTGACAATTCCAATGATTATTCCATATATTATGAGAAAGTACACAAAATATGCTGAATTCTTACCAAATTAATTTCATCATAGACGTAGGACTCCCCTAACCTCCACTGTGGTCGTCGGAGCAAACTAGCTGATTCAGGGAAATTAACATCATTAACAACCTCTGGGGCGCAATTTTACCGAAGGTGATTATTCTTAAATGTACCTTAACTATTTAAACTTTCAATGTGCCTATTACGACAGGGTAACAGTGAATCCGCACTCAGTTTTATCAAATTTAAAGACTATCCCGTCTTTGTTTTCGACTATTCGAAACAGCGAGACGTTGAAAAACTCCCTTGTAGACGTTGACCTGGAAGTGGAGCGGAGTAGAAATTTTGAGGAGTAAATTTAGCGAAAACGAAGCTACAACAAACTCCATAGTAGTATTCAACGACTTGGCTTGTGATATACAGAATAACATTAAAGCCTATTTTAGCATAGCGAGGTACAGTGGCTTTGGTTGCTTCTATCTCAATTAGGCTTCGGTACGAAATACTGTAAACATGTTGCCTTTGTTCAAGTAAGACGATTTAAATCTGAAGCACACTTACGAAAATATCGCGTGGGTACAGACATGTAATTCCAAACGTTGCGAGAAATGTGCTCAAATTGCTGGAATAATAAATACAGTTTTATTGGCATCCACAAGAATTTTGAACTATATGCGGACCGATATGAATATGTTTTAACGAATATATATGATCATTCTGAAAGATAATTGCTTAACAGGGAACATTAAGTTGAAGGTTGATGCTTACAATATAACAATACTGCTGAATGTTGAAGAAAAACAGCTAAAACAAAGACTGATTCAAGCTAAAGCATCAGTTAAACGTAAATGTAAGGCGCTGCAGCAAAACAAGAAAAATTCCGAAAAGTTGGCTGAGGACACACACAAGCACATAATTAAACTTACAATTGTTTCAAAACGATGCGACAAAGTCACACGCCAAAAACAAGACTGCGGACGACGAAAAGAAGATGCAAGAAGTAACAGCAGAAGGTTCCTTCGAACATTTAGATGGTGATGGTTATGAAGGATTCAGATAAATCCTACCAAGTTGGAGCACTTAGACATTAATAAACTCCAACAATATTACCTCACGCCCTCCTCGTTAGCTTCAACATCGGATGCTTTAAGTTCATCGAAATTGTTAGCGACCATATCTCCATTGAAGGAATTTGGTGTTTGGTATCTCAAATGCGCAAACACATTCAAGATGTAAGAAGAAAAGCGGACTTTACGGCACCAACTACGCCAACACAAAATACCGCTAGTGTTTTACAGATTAGACAACGCCTATGATACCCATCGCTGTTGACTCAGATGGCGGTCTTGTCGCTGTAACTGGTGCAATAAGAAAAACAAGTAATTGACTTTTCAATTATATTCAATTTATTGTTGAAAATCCCGCATAATTCATATAATTCAATATCTCGCTAAAGTCCCCCCTCCCACCTTGGTTTGCTATTCCTTCAACGTCAAGTAGACTAAAATGACCCCACGGTAATGTGGTATTGCCGTCAGCTAGGATGCATCTTTTATAGTCAGTATGAGTCAGACACAGTTTGATTTGCTTTATTGTATAAATATTTCGATGAATGAATCGCAGCGAGTATTGGTTTTTCATCGCCTGAGCGTGATTTTTATGGCTGTCTGCATAGCCGTCGAAAGAACTTGTTTTTTACAGTAGTTCTAACACTCTTTAATTTTTTAACGTCGCTTGCACCCACCACCTTCATTGAAACATTTTACTATTAAGACCAACGAATTGCCGGAAGAATTTGCCCCATACTCATCCTTCAACTTACCTAGAAAATTTTTGTTAATATGGTGAATATTGAATACACTTAGAATTAAATAATTTTAAGTGACAAATGTCTCTAAATTTTGGTTAATTAAGCTATATAAGTCTTCGCAGCGTATTTCGTGGGTAAAAAATTCAGTATTGGTATATAAACTTGAAATATTATCAGAACTGAATGCTTTTACTATGAAATTATGCTGTAAATCATATACAATTGTCTTATATATGTCTAAAATTACCTTTCCAATATAAATTGACTTATTTAGGACAACTTTGGCTTTGCTAACTTCGATGACAACAAAATTTTCATCAATTACCGAACAGCTATAAAAATTCGGTTGTAATATACGTATAATGAGTCGCGCCATATTTGCTTACCTTCTATTGTTTTGAGTGGGAGGGGGCTTCCTATATGTACAGGCCAATCGCATATTTATGTAAATTGTGTAGTTCCCTCGGATAGACTAGATCCACCTCAAACACAACCAATATCACTCTGTTCGGAGATTTGATCAATGTTTATGTTGCCAATCTCCTCCCCGGCCACTCAGGTGAATACATCTTTTACACATTGCGAGAACAAAGATGAGCTAAATATGTAGAGGGTTTGCTATTATTAAAATCTCCCACATGTTTGTTGTTTGGTTCAGCATATCACATAGAGAATTGACTAATTTCGCCCATTATCCCTTTCTAGAAGAATATCTACGTCGCGTAGTAGTTTTAACTTGACTATATTGTAGAGCTGCATTTCAAGAAAAAGATGGGATGTTGGGATAATAACTAGTTTTAAGTTTATGAAAACCATCTCTAAAGCGCTAAAATATGTCTACGAGCATAAAAACAACGGATTTCATATACAAACCACTATAGTAGCCTAAATTTAAAATTAAGTTCTTTCCATATGAAAGGATTGCTCATAATCCTCATTGAATATGTGAACTTGCTTAATATAGAAAGCTACTTTCGGAGGCAGCGTTCTTGCCTCAAATTTCCTTAAGAGTACAAAAATCGTAAACCGTATATAGACAATTGACATTCACCATGCATAAATTTCATCAAATTATGATAATGCTTGTTTAGACAATTTTTCTTGAAAAGCTGTTTTGAAAAGAATGTCTGCCATTATTTAAAATTACATAAACAGTACTTCCAGGCAACAATTTTATTTGATCAGTTAAAAACCTTTTATTGAAAAAAAGTTCAATTTCTTGTTGTGAAGCTACTACTACAATTTCAACAATTATTTTTACTACTGGAGGATTTTCGTCAAGTGTTTCGATTTTCTTAAGCAAAGAAGGTCTAAATAATACAGAGATACTTTTTATTTGAACCGAAACAATATAATTTTTAAATAATCTGTTATTACATTTCAATTATTGCATATTTTTGATTGTTATTTCAGTTATGAACCCAATAGTTCGCGATTTGTTCCAGTGATGGAGCTAGGATTGAATGTCAAGACCATGTTTGGTATAAAACCATAATCCAATTTTTAAAATCGCTTTATTTACATGTACCACCTGCCTTTCAAATTCTAAAATAATTGTTGTGTGCAGCGTTCTTCCACCACAAGAAAAGCATAAAGATCTTACCTGCTAATATTTCTTTAAGCGTATTACAGATATTATTTTTATCCGTTACGAAATTAAACTAAATTGTCAATGCTTATGCTCTCTGATATCAATGACCAAAAGGTTGACAGTTTTCGCACCCTTAAGGCGATTCAAATTTCGTCAAATTCTTGCTCAATTTGTTTTCTTTTTAAATATTTTCGGGAGAATATCCCCTTCATTCCATTTAACCTGTTTAAATTAATAACAACTTCATTCAATTTATTCTGGCTGACTACATGGTACCGGCTATGTGTTGTACCTCAAAATCTAAATCTTGCAACAGCAGTGACCAACAATAAATTCTTTCATTTGCGATCCGATTTGACCAAAATTCTTTCAATGCAGAATGGTCAGTCTGTACAATAAATTTACTTCCTGCTAGGAAGTATTTAAATTTTGTTATGTCGAATACTTTACCAAGGATTTTTTTCCAAGAGCGTGTAGTTTATGTTAAACACTCTGAGAATTCTTGACATCTATGATTTGCAATAATTCAGCTGCGACAGCATATTCACAAAATGGAGCGATGATTCTAGCCTGGATAAAACACGCCTATATGCTGGTAAAATTCCTCCTTGCAATCATTAAACGCTTGTTCATGTTATTCGGTCCATTGCCATTTTACCCCCTTCTTTAGTTTCAACAAAATTCTCACCTTGTTGGACATATGTGGAAAAATGGACGGTAATAGTTTACCGTTTCCATAAATCCCCTCAACATTCTAATATTTTGTAGAGCAGACAGTCTCCGAATCTCTTCAGTTCCGCCGTTACCCCTTTAATGTCAACAATTAACCCTTGTCTTCAAATGGTCCTCATGTTCTTTAATGTTTCTAGTAAATATCACAATGTCATCAATGTAATGTATGGAAAATGAGTCATACTTATTTAAAATGCATTGTAGCGCCCTTGCCAAATCTTCCCATGATGATGCCAAACCGAACAGGAAGACTTTAAATTAGTAAACAATCCCGTCAACAATAAACCCCGTGTACTTTCGAGATTCCTGAATCAAGAGAAATGAGCCAAGCTTTGAAAATACACTTTTCTGCTCAATTCTTCCTAAAATACTGTCAATACTAATTCGAGATTCAAATTGTGGAATCGTACGTTCATTCAGGCGTCTAGCATCTAAACATAACCTAAAGCTGCTGGCTTTCTTCTGCACAACCATGCGCCCTTTCGATTATTCCTTGTCGTACCATATTTGTAATTTCTTCTTCCACTTTTCCTTCTTAAGGAATCGGATAGTTTTTATTATTAAAATAAGTTTCCTCGTTGACTTGTAGCTTATACATGTACCCCGCACACTTAAATGGTGTATTGTATATGCTGTCTTTTTCTGAATATTTATATTTATAATCTGTTCCGGATTTTCAGTTTCTTGCGAAACCCATTGTATCTTTGTATCGTGTATCTCAAAGGTATTTTCTTCTTATGTTTATGTTTTAAAGTGTTCATACCCAACACTATAGGAATTGAGAAATTTGATACAACAAAAGAATCCGTATTTATGTTGTATTCCCCTAAATCAAAATTGATAATCTACTTGCCTTTAGTACTCGCGAACCTTTTATGATTTGCCGCGACTAAACCATTTGAGTTGATTGGCACAATGAGCTTATTAAATATTGAAATGTTTTCATCGACAACATTCTGATTAATAAAAGAAAATTTAACCTTAGTATCCACTAAATCCGTAAAATTTTTATTAAAAATACAAACATTAAATAAACCTAAACTTTGAACTATTTACAATCTCATCATTATCATCCGTACCACTATCACTATCGTGAATAAATTCCCTCGAATGACAATAGAAATGGCTGGTAGTGGCACGAAAACTCTTCCGTTTCTGCCCCCTTCACAACCTCCTTTATACTGTCTTTAAAATATTCTTCACGAAACGGACCGCGTTTCGGTTCGTAACTGTTTTCTTTGTCATTGTTACGATAGTTGGTTATCAGGCATCTTTTTATAGTTTATATTTTGTTCATTCTGCGAGTAATTGTACCATTTCCTTGCACGTTGATTTTCTTCAGTTTTATTTCTTTAGCTGCTGCAATTTAGTTTCGGTCATTGTCCTCCTGGCCTTGACCTACATTCTTTTGCTCTGGGTTTTCTTCATGGCAGCCATATTTCTATGACTTTCTACTATATCCATTATTGTAGCTATGTATAGTTATTATTGTTGTTTGTATTACTCCTTTACGAACTTCCTTAAATTTCTTCCCAAATATCATATCTTCTAAACAGCGTGATCAGCTGCTCGTAAGTTTGCACCTCACTGGTGACTACTTTACATCTTATGTCGACATCCAAATGTCCTAACAATCTTTATACAAATACGCTCTCTTCTATGGCTGGTGCTAATTCTTTGTGGCTTAACTTTCCACCGTGGAGTTCGCACTTGTCAAGATTTACTTTCTCTTGGACTTTGTAATTCCAATATTGTGTTGAAAACAGCATTCCGAAGTGTTCAAGTGACTTGAAGAGGCCTTCAATCACTTCGAACCAACTGTTTGCATTTGTTTTTAATGAATTTCGAGTTGTATTCATTTCAACTGTTCTATTGTACGTTGTTGATATAAGACTAAATGTTTCAAGAAAGTTTTCGGTTGAAATTCTCCGCCTCCATAAAATTTTATAGTCGGGTTTCCATGAGCTTTCTCGACTATGATCGGGTTTCTCGATATTCTTAAGCTTGTATCTTTCATTTCGTTTTCATAGATTGTTTTAAAATTTTTATTTTCTTGTTGTCTCAAAAGTTTTTGTTGCTAAATAGATTCCAGGACGCAAATTAAATCACGGTATTAACTATCAGAATGCCTCAACCAACAGAATACAATTTCAGGAGTATTTTATTTTTGAATTGAATAAGTTTTGTAGATTTTATTTAGAATGTAGCTCACATTTAAAAAATTAAAGTATTTATATATGAAGGGTTCAAACCTTACAAGAAAACTTATTTGAAAATGACCCTTAATGTAACTGTAAATAAAACTTACAATTTTCAGCTTCAAAATTTTAATACCAGCATGCTAATCGACGTTGCACTAATAATCCCTACTTTATTTATGGCCGACGCAGTGTCCTTTTTGTTGCTTTCATTAAAACGTTGTTTCCCTCAGAACTCATAAGGCGCGTTCCATTCTTGTAGCGATCAGAAAGGAGCGCTTTTAGTTTAGTTACGAAGCGATCTGATTTAATTGATCGTATAAAAAAGATAAATAAACAGCTTATATAACTTATAATTGTGCTCACAGACTTTTCTCTTGTACAAAATATACATATCCGATGTTTGAATTTTTAAGGTTCATCGTAGTGTTTACAAATACGTTTTATAGGTTATATTTACCTTCCCAAGGGATCGCTACGAAACTTAGCGGGAATTATTTGTGCCACCAAATTAAAGCGAACGGTACACAACGGTTCAATAACATTGAACGAAACTGATATATAGCGAACCAGATCCTGAACTAAATTATGTTATAAGATTGGTACCGCTAAAGTTAGCTCAGTTATGTTACTTTATCTTGAAAAGGTAATTTAATGATAATTCGCTAGATATCTCGTGTATGTTCAGATTATACCAAGCGGTGTGTTTAAAAATATAGGAGCTTTTCAAATTAATCTAATACATTTTCATATTTTATTTCATTTCTATCTAGTTTGGTTATCGAAATAATATTTGCAGACTTTAGGTTATTGAAACAAAAGAAACGTGTTTCATTAGGTTATGTGTACATACAGTATGTATTACTCACCAAATTAGTTTTAGCGGATTAGCTTTTATTTTTCATTCGCGTTAAAGTTAGCTGGCAAATGTTAAATAGTATATTATGATGCAAGTGTATAATTCAGTCTTTAAAGTACACGCAACAGGTTTATCGGAGTGCCCTTAACGTCGCAAGTGCGCAGGTGTCATGTGCTGTTTTTTATTATACCTGCATAATTATTTACTAAATAGACAAACAGAACTAAAGCTTAAAATCAAATCAAATTCCCTTTTTGTATGAAACGGGCTACCTGATAATTTCACAAATACTAGTATGTAGATAGCAACTATTATTTTGCATTTACAGAAACTCACCCTGGTTGATCAAGTTCCTAAAAATTTGTATAGATACAATTGTCGCTACAATCGTCTCTGTGCTTATTTTTAATAACCGAATTAACCTCGGTGAGTTTTCGTAAAGGCCTTTTGTTTACAAGCTTGTTTAACAGCTATTTAAAAATGATTACAAATAACATAAAAGTTTCATCTAAAACATTTCAATTAATCGAAATTATACATTGTACATTGTACATTTATACGTAATATTTCCGTTTGTTTTGGTATGCAAATTACCAATGTATATTAATTATTTGAATTAAATTAGTTGTATTTAATCGACTTTTTTGGTTAGTAGGTCTATTTAAATAAAATTCGCTTTATATTCTAACCAATACATTCATATAATTTGTCGTGTAAGATAAATACATGTGTATCTCATACCCTATTTTTATTATACCTCCATAATTATATAATAAAATTGAACATTAAAATCAAATCAAAATCACTTTTTACTGAAACAGATTACTAATATTTCCACAAATAGTAGCATGTCGATAGTAACGTGGAAATAAAGTTATTAATGCCGTTACCTAGTAACCCTTGCAATACGGCGTGTTTTAAAGGCCTTTTTATACACGTTACTAAGGTGTGTAAACAACGATTATGATGCAGTATAATAAAAAATAATGAGACAGAAGGGCGAGAAGGTATACAGCTTAGCGGATTACAACGTACATTGGGATACTGTTACAGATCGCTATGTGATTTGAAAGCGCGCATGTAGTGACCTGAATACATCCACTTTAAATATAACAATAAAACAATTCAGAATAAAACATCAATAAAATAATGGCGCAAAATACAAATAATCAATCTAACATGATCGAAAAGGTTTATATAACTGCGTTTATAAATAATTACCATATCTTTTTACCTAATATCTGTAGGATTTGCTTGTTGGTAAAGGACAATTTACATACGATTTCAATAGATTTCGGTAAATTGACAACGGAGAATTCGTCATTTTGTAACAAATTATACTACTGCTGCCCCGAATTGGTAAGTTTGTATTTTATAGTATTTACCCATCTAAATTTTGTTATCGATAGGATCTCCGTATTAAATCAAAAGCCATATTATGTGTAAATTGTTTTGACATCATTAATATTATATACGAATTTGTTGGAAAATATGACAAAACTAAAAGTCAAGTTCATGAAACTTTCTGTTTTGAATTTTCGCCTATTCAAAATTTTCATTTATTGGAAAGATATAGATCTGCTGCCCCAGACAAAATCAAAATGGAAGAAGTTGATTTATCTGATTCTGAAGAACTCGTGCAAAACCCAAATATTCTAGAAACATTTAAAACTTCACAAAATAATTTTGTAACTGACGCAGTAGTAACGCCATTCAAATGTTTTTTCTGTGATTATAGCTGCACTACAAAAGAAGTATTGAAGAAGCATTTATGTGATAACTATACTAATACTAAAAAGAATGATTTGAAAGCATGTCTGGAAACTCATTTAAAAAAACTTTTCGAATGTTCTGTGTGTGATTATAGTTGTACTCGACTAAATATATTGAGAAATCATATGAAAATTCATGCTGAAGAACAATATTTCACATGTTCTTTGTGCGACTATACTTGTATTCAGAAGATTGCTTTACAAAATCATATGAACATTCATACCGGAGCAAAACCTTTCAGGTGTTCTTTGTGTAATTATAGTTGTATCGCAAAGGCTAATTTAAAAATCCATATGATAATTCATACAGGGAAAAAGCCTTTCAGATGTTCTATGTGTAATTATAGTTTTACTACAAAGGGTAATTTGAAAACTCATATGAAAATTCATACAGGAGAAAAACCTTTCGAATGTTCTTTGTGCAATTATAATTGTATTCGAAAGAGTACTTTGAAAAGACATATGAAAATTCATAACAAAGAAAAACCTTTCACATGTTTTGTGTGCAATTATAATTGTATTCATAAGGGTTATCTGAAAAGACATATGAAAATTCATAACAGAGAAAGACCTTTCAAATGTTCTTTGTGCAATTATAATTGTATTCGAAAGATTCTTTTACGGCATCATATGAAAATTCATACTGGAGCAAAACTTTTCCAATGCTCTGTGTGTAATTATAATTCTAATGCAAAGGGTAATTTGAAAAACCATATGAAAATTCATACAGGGGAAAAACCTTTCAGATGTTCTGAGTGTAATTATAGTTCTATTGCAAAGGGTAATTTAAAAAATCATATAAAAATTCATACAGGGGAAAAACCTTTCAGATGTTCTCTGTGTGATTATAGTTGTATTGTGAAGAGTACTTTGAAAAGACATATGAAAATTCATACTGATGAAAAACCTTTCACATGTTTTATGTGCAATTATAGTTGTATTCATAAAGGTTATTTGAAAAGACATATGAAAATTCATACCAGAGAAAAACCTTTTAAATATTCTGTGAATAATTATAATTGCATTGTCAAGAAGAACATCTGAAAATTCATACTAGGGAAAAACCTTTTAAATATTCTTTGCGCAATTATAATTGTATTTTAAAGGGTACTTTATTTGAAAATTTATACTAAAGCAAAACCTTTCAGATGTTTTGTGTGTAACTGTAGTTATATTGCTAAGGGTAATTTCAAAAGTTATATGAAAATTCATATAGGAGTAAAACTCTTCATATGTTTCGTGTAAAATTATAGTTGTATTCACAAGGATTATCTGAAAAATCATACTATAGAAAGACCTTTCAAGGATATTCTGAAAAGGCATCAAAATTCATTGGGTAATTATGTCAAAATTCATATTGAAAATAAATAAAGTCAAAATAAACATTTGTAAAAATAAATAATTCCGACCAGTGCATTGAATAAAACATATATGTATTCATATTGATTAAAAACTGCAAGTGTTCTGTATGTGATTATAGTAGTACTTGAAAATGCATCTGTATATATTTTCATAGTGGTTATATCATTCAAAAATTCCTGCATAGTATTTACCTCTTTAAACCTGCATCTTCTTTCTTTTATAATAAAAAAAAGAGTCTGAATTAACTATTTAATAAATCTTTTAAATAAAAACAGCAATATTAGTCAAACAGATCATTTTAAATTATTCAGCTAATTAAAAACCATCTCTAGCAGTTCATTTTATATTGGTAACCTTTATATTCAAAACATTTTGTGAAACATGCATGCTTTTACTGTATATGCATTTTTAGTTCTATATTCTGCCATTCATATCTGCATCCATCATAGATTCACCATTCCACCATGATTTTATGTGCTTGGCACATGTGAAGGTTATTTTTGAGCTTTCGTGGTAACCTTCCTTCTCAACATCGTAGCTATCGTCAGTTTTACACTGTTTGTTGGTCGGGCGGTTTAATTGATTTTAAATTAAAGGTTATCGGTCAAACAAACTTCATTATTTATGTAGCACCCTATGACTTGAGAACAGTCAGAACGAGTGCGGTTATTTACCTGTTGGGTTTTGTTAAATTCAAGCTTTTGTTATTTTCTCGAACAAATGCAAATTACAATATAAAATAATTTATTAAAATGGAATTAAAATCATATACATGTAACGCCATAGATAAAGGAAGAAAGATAAGAGATGGCTCAGATACATGTTAAAAAATCTGATGTGAGACAGCACACGACTTTCTCTTACATACATAGATATACAAACATGCAAATGTTCACAAATAATTAAAATATTATTCACGTTTATTTTGGGAATGATAATTGTAACGGTTACCCATCCAAGTTACTGGACACGTAAAACCCTGCTTAACTCCAGAGATTTTCTCTGATAACTCGCTTCAACGCAATTTTTCAGGAAAACCTCTAATATCACGTAAAAAGATGTCAAGGACATAAGAACCGTAGCAAGTTTTAAAAAAACTGTTAAAAACGTTTTCGAGAAAATTACAAAAATAAAGTGGCACTTTCAGTCATTCGATTTTAACTAAATTCTTGCTGTCTCATGTACAGAAGATATAAAACATAAATATAGTTTTTGATTTTCATATAATGATTACTTTTTGAGATAC
>JAHWXV010590967.1:0-12668 GCA_024586415.1 Phrixothrix hirtus | reverse complement strand
CAATTTCGGTGTATAGGAAAGTCACTTACCTAAATAAATTCAAATTAAATTTAGAATGTGTAAGAGAAAGTCGTGTGTTGTCTCACACCAGATTTTTTTTTATGTCCACAGTTTGCACATTGCTTAATTCATTTACTAAACAATATTGAAATATCAAGAATCAGAGGGGTGTAAAAACAATGGATTGATTGTTAAAAATTTTTGTCCAATAACTACTTGGTCTTCATTTTTTGCAGTTGCTATATTTATTATTTTCAAGATGGTTTTATTATTTAATAAGCAAATATTATGCGGTTCAGAATTAGTGATTTCAAAATTATTAAATTTGATTTTCGAATATTGTAGTGCAGTGGTTCCACTTATTAAAATGTCATTTCCTTTTCCTAATAATTGAATGGAAAGGCTAGTAATGGAAGTTTTATCAACTTAATTGTGTGCTTCAGTTAAACGTCTATGAATTTGTTGTGATGGTTTGTTAGTGTTGAATTAATCTTTTTAATGTTTGCATGAAATTTTCAAATAGAAAGGCGCTAAAGCTATTTAATGATCCTAAATATCTACAGTCAGCTGTTAAATGTAACAATGCATGAATGTTAAATGAAACATGTTCTTTTCCATATAGATTTGGAAATTGAATAACAAAATATTTAAATAATTTTTCTGCATAATTGCTTTTCTCAAATAAATATCTGGATTGGCTAATATTGTTAAAGCTACACTAAATCACATAAAATGAATATAATATCTTATTTTAAAAATCTTTGAAATACGAAAGGTCTCAAATATAATAATGTTGAACGATCCTGTGAAGCTTTCTATCTTGATACTTCTTCCAAAATTCTCGGGCCCCTGGCAAATTCATTTGGGATAAATAATTTAAGTGGCATTAATGAAGCGTTAATATCAGAAATTTGTTTTGCTGAAAGTTTATAAGTAGATAGCTTTCCTTTGATCCATAAATGAATTAGTTTTTTCATAAACCAGTACAAGCTAGATGAATATATTTTTATGGAAAGTACTTTATCATGTCAATAGGTAAAGTTTTCAAAATTGATGTTATATTATGATGTTCCGGATTTGTTTTATTTCGAAAAGAATCGTTTGTTCTTAATTTGGAGTTGCAGTCAAGTAGCACAATACAATTGTCTAAATAATCACCTTCCACTTCACACTTGCCACATCTAAATTAGCCTGTGTGATTTTTTATTCCTGTTATGAATAACTATGCAGGGGCATCACACAAATACTTTAATACTAATAGGATAGATGATTGTAATATCCACAGGCAAGCCATTACGAATCAAGTCTTTCATCTCATTTGTAAAACAATTCATTTTCCAGATGTGGTTTCTCATTACCTTTAATATATCTATGAGGAATGGTATCTGATGCAAATCAAGTGCTAGTCCTAAAATAGGCCAGAATTGGCCATTTGTGCTTTTTATAATATGCAGACCGTCGATGCCAATTAATAAATTAATTCTTGTTTTCCATAATTTTTGTTCTTTCAATTATTTTTAATAAGCCTAATGTGCTACCTTTATGTAGATATTCACTAGGTGCCACTATTTTTGTTAATGATGATGCTCGTGTTTGTAAGAATGTTCTTGCATCTTTTGGCAAATGTAAAAATGAATTATGAGCTCGCAACGTTTGCAAAGGAATATTGTTTTTTTAGCATTCATTGTTTCAGTTTGTAATCAATTGAAAATGACATTTCAGTATCAGTTGAAGATGAATCTTCTTCACTACTGGAAGTGGATAAATCTTCGGGATAGTTCAGAGATAAAAAATCTTGAGGTTTTGATAAAATTACATTTGATTCATACGAATAATCATGGATTTTTTTTCGTTTTTTTTGTTGTTCGTAGTTCTTGTAAAAGGAATTAAATACTTTATTTACATGGTTTATTTACACTTAATTGTATCATACATAATGGACCTTAACTAAACTACTGTCAAACAACTCCTTATGTGGGTGTCTTGCTACCTATTTCAAATAATTTACTCCCCGTAGCCAAGTGGGTTTGTGGTAGGTAACCCTAGTTATCTTGAACAAGATTCTACAAATGCTGAAAAATTGGATGTTCCAGATTCCAGATTACCTAATGAACTTCTATTTGATGAATGTTTTTGATTGTTATTGTTTGCAGAATGTGTTGCCAAGAGTTGACAGATCTGGCATCATTTTTATCTTTCACTACAATCAATATAAGGCTTTTTTGATTTTTGGGCCATTCCTGAAAAATTATTTTTCAGTTTAATGGAAGCCTTTGTTACTAAATATATTTTAAATCTTTGATGTATTAGAATTTCCTGTCATTTCCAGTACGTGATAAATTGTAGGTAGGTACATGAGGTTAATTTATTTGTATTACCTAAAGATATATTTAAAAAAAACCACAGGAAAGTAAATACTTATGTTACAAAATTTTTGTCAGTATAAATGAGGAAGGGCGAATATTATATAAAGGACAAATAAACGTTTCATTCTGTAGATTTTATTTACTTGGATACTTTTTTTAAATTAGTTGGTGGATTTAGATAAATAAGGAAAGTGAGTAAATCTATCAACTAAATTTAACAACCCCTTGATTTTTGTGGTAGTAAATCTGCAAGTAAATCTACTGGGTAGATATGGCTCTTAAGGGGGCATAGGACCCTTTCAGCTTCAAAAAATATGCCTTTTTTAAGAAGTGTTCTGGAAAGGATGCACAAGCTACAAGCATCAAGTTGTTTTGTAAATAAAAGTACATATTTTGTACTATCAATTACAAAGTCAAAAATTCTTTATTGTTTTAAAATATAAAAATATTTTATAAACAAAGTTTAATGTTAACAATTTGTAAAATATGGACATAAACAACATGTATAACAGACTAAAAATGAGCAACACCACATCTAATAATCCATCTTCAAAAAATTCATCTAAATTATAATAAGCTCTAATCAATAGTAATTCTTTGGTTTCGTTATGTAATTTGTTTAAATTATGACATTTTCGTAGATGCAAAGGTAAATGGTTAAATATTTTTTTACTTTTATAAATAATTGAGTTTTTTATTAATGCTGATGAAGGAATAGGAGTGGGATGTAAAATTTTTGCCTAGTATTATGAATCGATGTAGTTTATATATTATTTTTGCACCTTTTAAAAATTAGGCAAACTGTTTCTGTGTGGTAAACCTGACAATGTCTTATATTAACTAAATGTCATTAAGCTTACTGTAGTGGGGTTTATTCAAGTTTTAACTCTATGATATTGTTAAGAGGGACTTATCCGTATGGGGCGTGGTAGGGGTTAGTTAAAGTAAAAGTATTTAATCTTGTAGCAAATTTGAGGGAATTTACAAAATAACATAAAATATACAATTTAAATTAAAGTTTATGTAATAATTCATAGGTTTCAAAGGGCCATGACAAATTAGAAGCTTTTTACGGAGTAATTTGAGGTTTTGTTGTAAATAACGACAATTTGTTATAAAACAATGAAAGACAATATGTAAATTGCTTACCTTAATCTGTGACTTCTCTAACTTGCAATTAGTTGTAGGAAACAAAGGAATTTCAGGTATTGGATAGCTAGAAACGATAGAGGATATTTTTAAAACCACTGCAAGAGTAGATTGTAAATGACAGATTTCTTGTTTTATATTTGGAGGTTGAAGGTTGCACAATAATTATGTTATTGAACATGACACGAAATGGATTTATTTTGTTATAATTAACACAATTCGGATTTGATTTGTAATGCCATTGTTGGTAATAAACGACAAATGAGAATAATTAAAGAAACGAAACGGGGTGGTACTTTCAATACTTGAACGAGACTTATAGATTGGGGCGGTGTTAATAATTTCAACACCTCTACGAGGCTGAGGTTTGTTGCAGTTTTAAATGCAACGAAAGTGGGCGGTCGCATGTAGCGACATTCAGTAAAAACTAAAATATTATGCTTTTTGGAAGCGTTCAAGAAAAATGAACAAAATTAAAAATACGTAAATATATAAATACATTCAAAATATAAATTAAATATACACAGCTGGCGCAAACATACTCCCCCGCGTTGATTTCCCAATGAAATCGAAACGAAACAAATTGTGCGGAAGACATGCGACCGAAAGAAAAAGAAATGTTTGACTGTTTGCAGTCACGAGATTGGGGATTGATTAGAGATGTTGGGATAACAAAGGCGAGACGAGTGACGATGAAAGCGAAACGACAGGATTGGGTAATCGAAAAAGTTTGATTGGTTTTGAGTTCGTCTGGAAATTAGACCGATTGAATGTATTTACGCAGCGCAATTTTGGCGCGTTGGTAATTTTGCAAGGAAGTCAAGGAGTCTTGAGAAGGTAACCAATTTTGAAATATTCGTGAAATTATTCTAACTGCTCTAGGCCATGACACATGGAATAAATCGAGAGGTTGGGCTGCTGTTGAAGCTAGACAAATTGATGGCTTGAGTTCCAAAGCAGTTGAATCGAAAGACGAATCGACACGAGGTTTTGGCCAATCTTCTAACGCACGAGACAACCACGTTGGACCGTTGAACTAGTTGCAGCTGGGTCCGTTGAGAACGTCAGTGGCCACGTAATACCACCAGGAGGATTTAGTGTTTTTTTGGATTGCGGCTACCCGATTCGCAACAAAGGTTTTGAGCTTTACGGAAAGGTACGAATCCAAGCGAGTGTGATGGTGGAATCAGACCACAGATGAACTGATTCGATCGATAATTCAGATGATAAAACAACTAGGCAATTTTTCACAAGTTGTGAAAGCAGAGTGTGCTTGACAATTCCAGGCGTGGTATCGAAAGAGTTTTGAGAGGGGCTACGCCCGTTTTGCACAATAGAAAGACTGAGTGATTGTATTGACAGTAGAGGAACGTAAATAAACGACAGTGGCGAAACCCTTTTCAGAGGCATCGCAAAAGCCATGCAACTAATAGGTTGCTGCAGGTTGAACGAAAATTCGAGCGACAGAGGGTTTTGGAGAATTTTGAAGCGGTAGAAGATTTGGAATGGACTCAGGCGCTAGAGCTTCATCCAAACCGATAGATACATCAACAAATGTTGCAAGAAGCATTTTGCTTTCATGACAACGGGCTATCCAACCGCAAGGTTCGTAGACTTGAGCGACAAACGATAGCAACTTTTGGTCAAAGGAGGCGATAACAAATTGCTGAGTGGAGGAAATTTTAATTGAAAACTCCGAATGAGGATTCCAGTTCAATCCGAGAATAGGAATATCGAAAGGTGAGGTGTGAGTTTTTGATAACTCATGGTGTTATATTGGGATATCTGCTAAGAGTTGATGATGATTGGTATACCATTTGAACTCAAAGCAACCACGAGTTAACAATTTGCGAAGTTCAGTTTTGAGTATAAGTGCTTTGTCAATGAAAGAAGAACCGGTGATAATATCATCGACAAATATGTTGTTCTTGAGAACATGACAAGCGAGAGGGTAATGAGAACCTTCATCAATTACAAGTTGTAAGATTCCGAGAGCTAATTACGGCGCAGAAGCTGTACCGTAAGTTACGGTAGTCAAAACGAAAGTTTGAAGGGGTTTGTCAGGTGAATCACGCCATAATATACACTGGTACGGGTGTTCCAGAGAATTTATTCGAACTTGACAATATATTTGGCGTATATCGCAAGAGAATGCGAATGGGTATTGGTGAAAACGAAGTACATCTGAGAGTAGCTGCTGGAGCTTGGGTCCAGGGCACACAAATTATTAAGAGAAACACCAGTTGAGAAATTGGGACTGGCGTTGAAGACAACGCGAAGTTTGGAGGTGTTACCATAGGTTTTGAAGATTCCATGGTGAGGTATATAGTATTGTGGTACATTATCAGGCAAAGGTTTTATATTGCTTAAGCTGAGGTATTCCGACATAAAGGCGGTATATTTATTCTTAAATTGAGGATCAGAAGCAAATTTGCGTTCGAGAGACAAAAAAACAATTTTTTGCGAAGGTGTAAGAATTTCCTGAGAGGAAAAATTCGGTTTGATTGGTAATCGAACAATGTAATGTCCAAATTGGTCACAAGTATTAGTTTCAGAATAGAATTTTTCACAAAACTCTTCTTCTGACAACGAAATAGTGGAGGAAGAAGGGGGTTGTTCCCTTTCCCAAAAATTTTGGATTTGGAGCGATAAACTATCATCAACCGAAACGTTGTGACGAATATAAAAGAACTTCAGTAGTTAGATTTCAAACGAATTAGTCAACTGTGGGAGCATTGCCCATAACGATGTAACCAAAGTCTGTGTAGACAATGTACAGTAAATGAGGTCTGGGCCGATATGGACGGATACCGACAAGTCAGCACCGAGAAGAACATCGACAGGAGAAGGTGTGCCAAATGTTGAATCAGCGAAGGTGATGAGAATTCATTTTTGACTTAAGGTTTAAGTGGTAATCGAGGAAGATAAGCGATCCTATTCAAGACAAAAAGGGATGAGATTCAGCGACAACTTTTCCACTTAATGGCTCGAGAGTGAGATTACAAACACCATTAGAGTTAGCTGGAGTTTGACCGATGCCGGCAATAGAAATTGCGACTTGGTTGCGTTTGCATTGTAAAGATTGAGCACAACGCTCCGAAATAAAAGAAACATGAGAGGCTGTATCGATTATAGCTCTCGCGATAATGTGTTGGTTTTCTGACACTCTTAAACAAACGAGCGCAGTTGAAATGAGGACAGAGTAATTATTCAAAGGGTTAACAAGCAACGTAGTATTGCTGTTTTCAACGACAGAAGTTTGAGTATTTGTGTTAGGCGAGGATTTTTCGACATGGCTCGAGTGTGTTGAGCTATGATGTGAACCGCTTGAACGTTCTAAACGAGATGAAGATCTTTGACTATTGGTTGAACTTGAATGTTCATTTTGTTTATATGAAGTACTTGATTTTCTTTTCGGTTGTTTTGGTGATCTAACCACAAGAGTGGTTCTAGAAGATTGAAAAGTACGAGAGGGTGAAGAAACATCCTAGTGAGGTGAATGTTGTCGAGATTCAAAATGCAAAAGCGAATGATGCTTCTTTTGGCAAGTGCGACAAGTAAATTTCGATTGGCAAGAATTAAGAAAATGTTTTTCGAGACAATACAGAGTTGTGCCTTTTTGGCCATTTCGAAACGAGATTTGGGGTTTCCATTTAATAGAACAGAATAAGATGAAGGTCGATGTGAGCCTTTGTAACACACTACACAATTTTTCAAAGAACTTGTAACTAATAACGAAGTTTGATAAGGTTTGCGAGAAGTTGAAAGCTTGGCTTCATATTTGGAGTGCGATTTTTTTCGTGAAGAGGATGGTTGCGATAACGAAATTGAGGAGATGCTTCATTTTTGATAGAAGTCTAAAATAGATTCAAGAGTTGGTAATGTAGACGACAAAACAATATGCGGTTCAAAGCGAGATGCTAATTTTTTTATCTAAACGTGATAAAACTAAGGTTGCAACAATTGATTTGTAAATATCGACGTCTGGAATTGAGTTCAGAGCGTGGATATGAACAGAATGGCTATCGAGATTTTGTAAATTTAGAAGTTTTTGGTAACTTCCCTTTTGGGGTTTTGATAGCGATTTTTCAATAAGTTCAATGCAATTTTGTAATTGTTTTCCGTAAGCGGAAGGTGTTCGACAATTTGTAGCACTGTTGTTTCGAGATTCGATAACAAATGTTAGAATCGTTCCAGATGTTAGATTTGGATTTTGTCGACAATAGATTTAAATTTAGCGATAAAGGTCGACCAAGTATGAAAGGTTCCATCAAATTTTTGAACGTGAAGTTTCGATAAAACAATGTTGCTTTTGCGTGGCAATTGGGTTTGTTTTCGACAGTGTTATTTAGCGCAGATTGAGTTTTTGGTTTAATATTGGTGTATAATTTTGCGTTGAGGTTATGGATCATTTGAAGTGACAATAGCAAACAATCTTCTCTAGTCCTAGGGTAATTCATCTAAGCTCTCATAGGCTTCGACTTTTGAACGAAAGTTTTTGTATTCAGCTTCCAAGTGTGCCTAAATAAACGATACATTTCGACGGTCAATATTTTCGATGTCTTGATATTCTTGAAAGAGTTTTTACTAAGCGAGTAAATAAAATTAACGAAATGCGAGGTGCCATTGTGTTTTGGAACATACTGTATAGTATGACGACAAATTAATGTTTCTGAAAGAAAGCAATGTAAGTTATATTATGTTATTAAAAGAAAGTGTTTATTTTGCTACAACAGCAATGTAGTTTTCAATTGAATAAAGAAATGCGTTGTATTTTTAACACATGCGACGATGTTAGTTTCGTTCGTAAAAGGCGAAACTGCCTGTTTAAAAACTTTATTTTTATTTAACAATGGAAAAGTGACAAAATATTGGAGTTAAACAAGTTTAAGTATTTATTAAAATACGTAGAGCAAAATACGTGTTTACAATTTGGAAATAACTAGTAGGACTGATTTTAACGATGAACCTCTTGGCAGGGGTTTACCAAGGTAATCAAACGTCTTTACACCTACATCCTGAATGCCATTTTCTCGGAGGAAATTGAGTACCGGGAGGATCTTCCCTTGCCTCAGTCGGATTTGTTTTCTTCATTTTAGTTGTACTGCAACTGAAGCTCCCGAATGTGGGAGTGGCGTTCACGGCTCCGCCTCGAACACCGCGAGGATGTCCGGGAGACCGGCCAGGATTTTCGCGACGCCTTTCCCGAAGATGACTGCGTCTTTAGCAGCTTCTAGCACTATGGCAGCTGCTCTTTCTAATTTAGCCATGTCGATTTTGCTGTGAATGGCTTGTCGCAAATCTCCGGCTGGGGTGGTAGAGGCCGTTGAACCTTTGACTGCCTCAGCATATGAAAAATTACCGGTGGGTGCTTTGGGCATCCCCTGTAGTTTGCGGTGTGGTCACCACCGTAGTTCGCGGGCACATCGCGCACTTTTGTGCACTCGATTGTCTGGTGACTATCCGCGCATTTGACGCACTTCGGTCCGGCTTTGCAGCACCTTTGGGAATGCCCAAACTGCTGGCAACGATGTATTATGCCTCTCTTTCCGTTTCTCGGTATCTCCACTCTTACCGAAATATGTATTATCTCCTTCAGGTCAAAGACTTCCTAGCCTGAAGGAGATTTCGTGAGCTCAACGAAGCTCAGCGGAATAGGCTCCTTGGTTATCCTATACCGCATTCTTTTTACTGACAAGACTGGTAGGCCCTTGTTTGTCAGGTCTTTTATATCTTCATCGGATATTGATTCAGACAACCCCCTAATTACTACCCGAAGTGGTTTGTCTTGCGGTAGTAAATACGTGTGATAAGGAAGTTGCCTATCATCTAGTATTTTTACGATTTGCCGGAAGTCTTCTGGCGACTCCGGCTGGATACGAATGCCCAAGGCGGTGTTGATGGCTGCCTTGGGTTTAATGTTATTGTCTTGCAGTGCTCTGACGATGTTTGCCCATTCATTTTTACTTCTGAGCACTATGGGAGGGGGGATTCTTTGCGTCCTCCTCGTAGTGCTAGTGCTGGGTGCAGCTTGGGCTTCAGGTTCTACTTCCTTCCCTGTTTCAGTCTCTATGAGGGCCTCGTATTTGTTTTGCGTGGTCACTTTGGTGGAAGGGCCGGCGTTGTTTGTTCCCGCGGTGGATTTACGCTTCCTAGACTTAACTGTCTGGAAGCTATCGACGGTGTCTTCGGAGGAATATTCCATCTCATTTTCTAAGAGCTTGATGGCTGCTTGCACCGCCGTATTGTGTTTGGCATATTCTTCCAGAAGCCTCTCAGCTTCGTTCCCTGCTGCCTCTGGGTGATGTTTGGCCATTTTTATAATGTGATCACGTAGGATTACGTCGGAAGGTCAGTTTGGCTTGGATGGACTAATGTCGTATACCCACTCTAAGAAGCCGACAAGAGCGTCGCGGGTGGCGTCGTCCATCATGGCACTGACTGAGGACATTCTTAAAAATATTTTATTAAAATATTCTGTTGAACTCGCATTATTACGCACTACTAATTGACTACATACTGCAACCGACCCACCGCAGCAAGCTGAAGGGGCCTAAGTTAAAGTATCTGAAAGAATACAAGAGCTATAGACGAATACGTGTGCACTCGAAAACAGCTCAAAGCACTCTCCTACATCCTAAACGATTCAAGGCCCGATGTTTAAGTATTTGTAGCCACAGTTATCGTATGACTCCGCCCACTTTTTCAAGCGAACGAAGTTGCACTTTTCTGTGGCTCCTCCTACTCACGGAGGTCTAGCATCGCCTTGGGCCGCCCTCGACGGTTGCCGGCGTCTTCCTCGTAAATCAAACCGAGTTCTCACCGGGTTCGGACGTTATTTCAGTGCTCCTCGTTTGATTTGTTATTACCGGAACTTAGGCCCCTTGCAGAGGTGGGTCGGTTTCGGTTTTATAGTCTCTCGGCTAGTTATTTTTATTCTTATAGTGTTATCGGAGTGTAATCGGTATCTTTAGTAACTGTTTAGTATAGTTCTTATGTTTTCCATTGCGTGTTATTTGAATTCTGTCGCAGTATGTGATTTATTAATTAACCTTGCCCGATTCGAATTCATTTGAGGCTCTAAAGGCCAGCTCATTAATTTACAATTAGCCACGTGCATTATAGGAACTTTCCTTTCCTTACTACAACAGCTGACATCGGACGCCAGGTGGCGAGCCGTCATTGGCTAGCCATCGACCTATCGGATCCTCTGCTCTTTGTTCCGAAAGTGTGTCACTGGTTAGACTTCGACCAATAGCATTCCTTGTTCTAGACGTTGACACGCCCCGTGCTCAATGATTGGCAAAGGCGAAGATGGCGCGTGTGCCATCTCCGAGGCCGAGGCTGCCAAGTGGTCTACTAAGACTGCGAGGTCCCCCTACGGAAGTCATCGGCAATAAGCTGAAAAGGCCTAAACTGATTAGCGTCCCCACAGCTGACCCCGATGTTTTTAGGTGCTATCCCGGGTCCGAACTAGAAACTGCTACCGAGCCAAGCGACTGCCACGGAAACTACCGATCATGGTGAAGCTCTCACCTCCATCACTGATAACGACGAGCGAGCGCTATTCGCACTTACTAAGCTATCAGAGTTAGTTAATGTTATAGATTACAATACCACTCAATACAGCGTTCGACAAAAGAAGCACCTCTGGACAGAGGAGCTTTGGATTCGGGTCGCCAGAGCGATTAAGTCAATTAATACTTACCTAGGCATCATGCGGAACGATGGCCTTTTAATTCATCAGATAATAAAGGAGATGCACGAAATCAAACGAGAGGTGTCGGAGCTTAAAAGTAATTTTGACAAAAATTAGACATAACTTCGAGACGCCATAAAGCCAGACGGGCAAGGGCCAACATGAACACCGACATCGACCTTGAAATCGACAGCTCAGATGATAGTAGGCCCAGAACGCGGACCCGGCGCAAACCAAATTCGTCTAACTTAGTTAATCCTTCCGGCAGTAGAGCTACCGACAGCCACGTTATCTTAGCACCGATCAAAACAATTAGCTATGCAGAAGCTGCATCTGCCAGCGGCATTAGAATTCCTGGTAACTCCGCCCACCCCGCTGTGCGAACACCAGAACCGCCCACCTCCAGGAAGTCGTCTGGCAATTTGATTTCCATTATTAAGGCTAGGGACGCTACCAAACAAGGCCAGTCTATGGGCGATTTTAAAAATGCGCTTACAGCTGCCAAAATCAATACAGGTTTCAAAGCCTGTCCTACACTAGGGCAGGCGATATTCGCGTGGAATGCCAGGACGGGATGCAGCAACAGTTAATTAATGACGTTCTTGCGAAGAACGAAACATTCGATGCTAGAAGGGTTCAGAGGCCAAACCCTAAGGTTATCTTGCTTGGTTTACGGGGAGTAAATAGCTCGGAACAGATTCTAGATTCCCTTATCTTTCAGAATCACGACGTGGCAAACAAATCGGGATTCTCTGAAGAAATATTCAGGAACAATTGCAGGTTCATTGGTTCAATCACCTATAAGGATTCCGGGAGGGCACATTACATTTTTGAGGTAGAACCAAAAATTTTCAAGGTAATGCTGGAAAAAGGAAATGTAATCATAGACTACATTAGTATTAGGGTTGAGGAACATATCAGTATAGGTAGGTGTTTCAAATGCAATGGTTTCGGGCACATCGCTACAACGTGCACACTCGCCACAACCTGTGGAAGATGTGGAGAAGGTCATGATTCCAGGGAATGCCAGAACAGCATTGCCAATTGTATAAACTGTAAGCGCATTAGTTTACCGAGCCGTGATCATTCAGCTATGGACCCTATGTGCCCTGTTAATATTCGCAGAGCCAGAGATGTAATCTACAGGACCAATTACGGATCATCGTAAAGGCAAGTAGTTTTTCTTGTTATTGTCGTGTGGGTGTGTGCGCATCGCTTTTTTCGCGAATGCGATGGTTTTACACGGGAAAGTGCGTTTCTGGCGGCGGTATGTGCATGATGTGAACAAGTAGGCGGAGCCTATTTTATATGTCGTTAGAACAGCTATGTATACATCATTGTAATTAGTTCGTAGATTTGCGTGTTCAGTGATACCTTAAATTAGTTATTTTCTCGTTCTTTGGCCTCCTAGCATAATTAGGCATGTAATCGGCATTTTCCAGGTGCCAGCCACC
>JAHWXV010590962.1:0-14816 GCA_024586415.1 Phrixothrix hirtus | reverse complement strand
CTATATTTTTGCACATTATTTTAGTTTTACGTAAACAAATGTTTAAATACTTTTTAATTGTTTGTACCATGCTATTTTTCTTTGTGTTATTATAAGTGAAGGATTTAGTGCAAACGTTTTTGTTATTTTACCGTTATAAACCTCCATAGACGTAGCAACTATAATTTTCTTACAGGAAAAATGTTACACATAAGTAGGTGAAACATCTATAAATTGTAAGTCTAACCCCAAATGCATTAGAAGTACTTATCCAGTCGTTTACGCTAAATAAGTAACTAGTAAGTATCTCATGGTAAAAGTATAACCTTTCGGTTGAAATAAGCTTCCTTATCGTCTCGTTTCTGGAAAAGATCTAACCGTCAATATATTTAGGTAAGGTGGCACCCAAAAATTACGACTTTTTCCAGATATTTGATTTTCGCAAACCGTTCATGAATTTCAGCCTAACTATTTCCATCAAAAACCATATAATCTCCCTTTCTCCATTTCGGTGGCCGGAGTTGTTAGATAATTCAGGGCAGTCGGCATTTTAGACAACTTTTTGGGGCCCAAAGAGCTTTCAGGTCTGTTTTAAGTAACATGGATGTAATCTATCCTTCATGTGAGTTTGCTATCACATGTTTGTGGAATACCGAGACCCGTTGCAATCCTTCTCGAGCTACCAGAAGGACTACGTCCTATCATTTAAAAAATCTTGCTTACTAACCTACATCTTATCGAGTTTCACATTTCGAATAAACATGAGCACTAGAAAAGCTTCTCACTTTCATCAAATGTTGAATGCTTTTGAAAATATTTTGTGGTTTGGAGTTCGGCGATAAAGAAATCATGGAGAATACTCAGCAATTTACATTTACATTGCAGAAACCATGTACCATACTAAGCACATGTGAAAAACGAATGACACCTGGACCCAAAACTGGTACTGAATTCTAATTGTCAACTTCCTTTATTAATAACGGGAACGCCAACTGGTAAGAAATTGTCAACCTATTTCATAGCCTTGTTTATTATGTCAGTTATTTGCATATAAAATTACAGCATCCTTCGTTATTTTTCCTTAACCATTAACAATGAGATCCATGTCCATATGAACTTTTCCCTTTCTTCTGATCACCCTGTCTTTATAATTTATAGGAAATGCGTTTTCCACAACTGATGTGTGTTACAGAAGCCATTCCGGACACGATAAAAATCTACGGTCAAAAGTTATCTAACTCAAGCGCATAAAGTCAACGTAGAGAACGTATATGTGCTAGGTATCCGTACAAATATTTTTCTAAGGATGTAAAACTTTGTCATGGAATATGACAATAATATACAAATTAATATCACCTGTCTTAATACATAATTTTTCTACTTACAGTAAAAGTCAATAATCTATTCAAAGAAAAAAGGTCTAAAATTCCTCTATATAGAGCGAAAAATTAATTTCGACTAATTTAAATGTAAGTAAACCCGTTCTGTAGTTGCTGCATAAAGCTCAAAGAGATCTACGCTGATGAATTTTAAAGAATGAAACCATATTTTGAAGATCCCTGTGTATTTTGTAGAAACTACTTTTAAAATTGTAGGTTCTCTAATGTGCAACTTTTAAATTTGACGTCATTTATCAGTACACTACGAGTATAAATAGTAGTTCATTTTTCATTGCACGACTTTCAGCTTTCTTATTTTTAAGAATATTACACCAATGTAAAGGAAAAAGCTATTTGTTAATGTGGGGTACTAAATTTCATGCAATGGCCTATGATTTGCAGTTAATAATTAAATGCAACACGTATATTATATTCTTAAAGATTCTTAATACTTAAATTCGCTATTTAAAAATATAAGTACCTATTATACGTATATCTTGAAAAATAAAGTTAGTGTAAACAACATTTATGGTTAGATATCCGTGAAACAATTGCCCAATACACACAACAAAAGCGCCTCATCACTTTATATCTCGATTTACCCAGATCTTAGACGGCTTCTCTTGTGAAGGAGGCTTGATATGCCCTAAGTAGACTAAAATGTTGACTTTATCGTGGTCTATATCATCTCTTATATTTAATTCTATTCTGCTTTTGTACGTCATGAAACTTCCAAAGTTTGTTGATGCATTATGTAGACTTGAAATGTTTCATAAAGAGGTAATGCTCTTTAGCGTATTGATTTGTATACAAAATAGTAGCTTGGCGGTAGTTGCCATCTGATAAGTAATAACATCAATGTATCAACCATTTCTACATTTGTGAATTTCATTTTTCGCAATTTTTGTTGAATTTAAAAACCTGTCATACACAACTGAAGTTTCTGATTTGTGTGCATTAGAAAATTCTTTCAACAAATCTAAAAATATATTTTTTATGCAGTATGTTGCTTTATTTATCAAGATAAATGGCATGTATTTACACCTTTTAATACAAAAATCAAATCTTTAAGAATGTGTAGAAGTATATAGTGTATTGCATTTAGAATAACAAAGTTGAGTATTATTAAACTTAAGGCCTCGTACCGACGAATACATTTTGTTATTTCCGAGTGCAATTCCGTACAACTAATAATCAACCATGCTGCATATTACACAACTGTATAACATTAGGTTCTATTTCACTTCTAGAACTAATTTTATAAACACATCTTGTTACTTTTCAGAAATATTGAACAAGAAGTGATTTAAATTTCAAGAGCTGCTAACTAAAAAGTTAATTTATGAAAGAAAATTTTACGTTTTAGGTTCATCTGCATGTATCCGAACCATAGATGTTAAAATTATCTCTATAATCAACGGAATTCTAATTTTTATATTTCTTTGAGAAATAATACAAGTTGTAGAATGTTTTTGAAATTTAAATATCTACATATTTTCTGTAACTTTCTATAATTATACAAGGTTAAAGGTTAAAGATAACAAAACCTATCTTTGCCCTAACTTTTTCTTTCCATAATATAAATAAATTTCCATAGCAACTCTATAATTAATATAAAGTTTACTTTAAAATTTTAATAAATTAATATATAATTTTTAAATAAAGGCCATTCTTACACAACTTAAAAATTGCGTAAATCGATCAACATATCGCTTCTTAATGTGGAAAGAATTCTATGTCACGATTTCCATAAAAATGGAACAAAAGTCAATTTTTAATGTCTGTTTCAACACGTCGATAAATTACTTTGAGCTCAACTTACACGACAAGCACATGATTCGCGATCCCACTAGCTAATCTGAAACTTTTAGTAAAAATGCAACGACATTTAAGAAATTAGTGCGGTAATCAAACCAAAAAATTGCTAAGTTACTATTTAAGACTTTAATCTCGGTTCACATGAAAATAACAATCGGACACGAGAGATTACGCACCCTCCACGGAACAGTAACAATTACATCCGTAGTACCATATAGCTGAAATCTTGTGAACTGATGACAAAAAGGGAACATCACGTTCGGTATGGGAATTCACTCTCTCGTAATATATTGTGATAATGAAATAATATCATGCACCATCACCAAGAATTAACACGTATCGGAGGTGTTTGATTAAAGTTTGATATTCATTACAGTAGGTTTTAATTGTAACTTACGTATCTATTTGGGTATCATCTAAAATATAGTGTTCGTATAAAAAGATAGAAATCAAGTATGGTAGTAGTTTAAAAGATTACGCAAATTTAAACTATTCGTCTATTCAAGGTTAATAAATATCAATCACGAATACAAATATTTCTGTCTTTTCTACATTAAACCAAAATTAAACCTAAAAGCTAAGGTCAAATTTACATAAGATACTCGTAAAAATTAATCGTGCAAGGGAGTCGTGAACGAATTATAAAATTAATATAAAGATAAATAAAATTCCTTTGACATGCCTTTCCTGAAAATTTATTTAGAATTGGTAGTATTTATAATTTTCCCTAAATCAAAAGATGACTTATTTTACGAACAAAACTTGTTAGTGAATTGTTTTATCGCCACACTTCTTACATTTCAATTTACCTAAATTTCTTACATTCAAGACTTGTTAGCATGTACTATCAGTACAAACATAAATTTACTCGGGTTGAGATGTAAGACATTCTCTTAATATTATTAAATTAACCAAAAGCTTTTCTGCTATTTACTTATTTATCGCCCAGCTAACCTATGACACAACGATTTTTGAAAAACATGCCTCTAGAACACGTTAAGATTACTTAACTCAAAACTTATTAAAATATATTTTGCTTAGCTGTTAGTTTATTGAAGAGAAATTAGTGTACCTGTGATTATTAAACGTAAGTCAGCGTATAATCTAAGTATTCTATAAAGTATAATTGAAAAATCAAATTCCTCAAAAATTATACTGTACTTCCAAATACCACACTCTAAAATTTTATCATGGGAAGGCTGAAAAAAGTCACGAAACGTTTGTTCAAACGTAAATTTTACCTCGAAAATTCGCTTAAACAATGGGTAGAGTTTCGCTTTAAAAATATAGTCTTCCTATAACATAGGCCAACTTAATTACTCAACTGGTTTTAATAAGATTTAAAATTAAACTCCCGACCCGTTTCGATCAAGTCAATCATTCTATCCGCTATTTCATAATTTTTCATCAAACGTTGATCACTGTTTTTATCTCTTTTATGCATCGTAAAAAACAAGTATAACGATAAAGTAGAGGCACTGGTTATAGCAATAGTTATATAACAACAGCTGACAGTGACTCCAGAGCTATAAATTAGATCTCAGCCCGTCTTCACATTGATTGTGTAATTCTTGCGAAAATACCAATCTGTAACACAATAACGGCACGAATCAAATGATAGTCGGCCCTAACAAAAAAACTTAATATATTGAGATTCGTAAGACGTGGGGGCTTATTAATCGGGTTTCTCGTCCTATTCATCGATTATGAAATGTACTATGTACATACAGGATATTTCAGAAAATATAACATTCCTTTTAAGGATGAAAGTAGACCCTATATACCCCAATAAGCGTAAAATTAAAAGCAATACGAATGCAAAAAAATTATCTTTTCTAATTATGTACAACGAGTCGCCTATGGTTGCATTCAGACTAAAACTGTTAAATCATTCATAAAATTATAACTGGCCTACCTAACAGTATGAATTTACGGTAACATACACTTTTACATCTGTACATTTCGATTTGTTTACTATAATAAATAATAGGATAAAGCGATTGCCCTTTTACACAATTGAAAAGATTTAGAAATAATGTATGCAATTTGTTTTAACAATTTTGAAGAAGTTATTTATTAGTAACTGATAATAAAAAATTAGTTTAGTCATGTATCGTACTAAGAAAATGTGTTTAAATGTAAGAACAGCTTAAGTAATTATTTATTGAAACTTGCTAATTTTACACCTAAAAATTGATTTTCATTTCTGAAATTACGTAACATCACCCTACTACACTTGAAATAAAAATACTTTAAACACTTTTTTAATACAATGACTGTTTAAAAATTAGTTTTATGCTGTCCATATTTAAATTATTATTAACTAGACCCTGTTTTTTATGCAAGCAAAACGTGTTATAGGTTAACTACTTGTTAAGAAGCAATTGTTTTCTTATTTTATCATTAATTGAGATGAAAATTTAACTGTTTGTTCATTTTAAGATTTTTAACAGGAATAAAATGCATAACTGATTACGACTTATAATGGATGCGTACATTCTACCGAACAAATTGGCATTTGCGCGAATTTCTTCTGCAGCTACTTCAATTCGTACGCAAACTAGACACATAGTGTCTTCCACTTAGAGCTTATTTATGTCATATTGAACTTAGCCTTTGTGAATAAATAACTAATTATGGAGTATCATCTATTGAAAAGAAGGATTTAAATGCAATAAAATAAAAACATAAATTGTTAGGCGAATGGACCTGATTTAGTTTTTATTATTAGAACACTGGTTAGTCAATTGAATTTTATCTAAAATCCGACGTAGATTTGCATAATTTTAATTATCAAGATATTTGTCATTGATATTTAAAATGGTGTAACAATTTACAGTCTTGTTTTTATGCGCCTGTTTCAAAAGTATTGTAGACGTATTCGTATTGCTTTTAATTTTACGCCTACTGAGGTGTCTATAGGGTCTGCTTTCATCCCTTAAAAGCAATTTCATATTATTTCGAACACCCCGTATTTACAAATAATAACAGTGCAACATGGATGAAGATACTATCACACTATAAACCGGAACTAAAGTAATGCATGATCGAGTTATGTAGATGTAATATTGTTCAGAAAGCTTACGTAACTCTGTCCGGTAGTCAATATGGTAGGCAATGTATGTACACAATTAATAAAAGCTTTTATTGAATACCAGACTAAATACAGAGTAGACGTCTGCCCAAAAGCAATTACTATGAAAATCACGAAAACGCGCTAAACACCTCGTAAGACTTAACACAATTTATGCGGGTACGCAGCTAGCTAAGGAGAAGACGCGGTTCTAGGATCTCTATTATGAAGGAAGCCGATGAGTTCCTAGCGCCGTTAACAAAAATGAATTATCAAAAATCGATTCATGCGCCACTTCATACACGTGATTTCATTTAAATAACGATAGAATGAAGACCATAGTTCAAAATTATTTACGAGATATGTCATCTTACCTGTGGTCCTTATAGCGTCAACTTGGCTTAAAAGCTAAAGGTAATCACTTTATTCTTAAGTTTATAACCTAAAGAATAGAAAAAATAGTTCTTAAATCGAAGGTATGTCAATAAAAAGATATTAAAACACCCAAATAAAGTAGATATATGGTATATAAATTTAAAAAAATGGTTAATACATGGATATGAACTATTCATCTCTCAAAATTCTACTCTAATCAGTGAATCCATGATTCATAAATATGACTGAATTGGAATTAACAACAAAGATTAAATCTAAGAACAATTAATATATTTTAAAATGTATATCGCGAAAGGTGGGCGATATAAAGTTTAACGATACGAAATAGATTTAGATGCACTTGCATTTGCGTAGAAGATAGATTTAGGGAGTCCTCCATAAGTTACATATGCGAAAGCAGGTATTTATTCCAAGTAAGGTTCCAAAAATGCGAAAGACGGATGACAATCATCAAATATTTCCGGGACCATAAGTTCCCCTGGACAAGTTGTGTCTAATTTCCATGAATTAGGACAGTTCTTGACACTGGATATCTTAGCTTATACGAACTTCCGACACGAGATTACGTTTGAATGGAACAGAATCGCATTGTCGCCAACTCGAGATGTCAAGATCGACTACTAACATTTTCAATCTTGCTTCTAGATGAGCATGTGATTAAAATGTTTCTCAGACATTGGCTGTTGCCTTAGACTTTCAATGGATCTATAATTTATGCTTAATTGCAATCTCATAAACTACTGATGGATACAAATTCTTTTAATTGCACTGTTGCAATTGCGATTTTTTAAACTCTGTTAGAATTTGAAAATTCAGTTGATGCGAAAGGTTTACATTATTTTATAGTAAGGAACGTATGATTCATATTAATTATCATTGCGAATATGTAGAATTATACTACACTGGTTACTTTTTGACAGTGATTATTTTTAAAAATTAATTAATTTACTTTAATTATAGCGTGAAATGGTTGTAGTTTTGCGTAACCAACGTAATTTTAAAGGATTTGTTATTATCCTAGGGAGCACAAACCCTATTCCAGAACAGCGGTTTTATGGTTGAGGTATTTTTACCTGAAAGTTTGAATATAAATTCGTTATTAAGTTTATTTAATTTAGTAGGTTCCCACTAGGTGACAATTTGATTTCAATAATTAAATAAGAAGTTGCAAGTAAATGCATGTATTGAGAAAACAAGTAACAACATGTAAATTACAAATTTATACGCGGAACTACTATCGAATAATACATAAGAAATTAAATATAAAGATCTTTTTCGAAACTACCTTGGATGCAGGTCAAACAAATGCAAACAACTTGATTCAATGGCTGGTCCATATCTGAGATAATCTAAAGTCGCAAAGAATTTTAAATGTTAAAATAAAACTAAGTTGGAAGTTTAAATTTTTTAATATTTCTTTTAGTTGGATTTTATATGTTTTAATAAATTCGCCCTTTTATTATTTGGGAGTAAATAATTATATGTACTGCAAATTTGTTGTTACGGCAGTTTTAATATTCTTCGTCCTAGGCCACGATAAATGCTTTCCACGCAGAGTTTACGATAGTTCCGTTCCAAAACTGACGATATCTGGGCTATTCGTACTGCGTTCCTTTTGCTACCCTGCTTACGGGCAGTTTCTAATTTTCATTTTTAAACTCTGTACACTCCCGAATGATTTTTAAATTTTATTACGTTCACTTCAGTAATCATTTTACAGGACTTAGAATCCTATTTATCTGTCGGATTTACATTGCTAAATAACGTTTATCTTTCTGCTGGCAGTAGCGTTGTAGGTTATCCTATCACTCACACGAAAAAGATGTTGAGTTTTCGTTATCTAAGGCTTTTATCAATTTCTGCAAATTCCCTCTCTTAATTTGTTTGGCAAATTACATATTGGTTCATGTCCAGTTTGAAATCACTGAGTCTGCCTGCGGCTACCTTAACCCTATGTAATTTTTCGAGCAGAGTAATTTAATTTTACAGTGTCTTTTTCAAGTTTTATTTTTAAAATTTTAAAACCCTTTTTAAATAACCCCTTTATTAAGTACCAATTTGTAATGGCAATCAGAACTTTAGTTTATTTCGCTAAATTTATGCTTATTTCGCGGACATAACCTTTACACTTGCTTAAAGTTTATTATTTTCCAAGTTAGCCTTTTTTTATTTCTTAGGAAACTTTGGTTTAGGTTTAAAATATCGCTATATACTATTTAAGCTACAAAATTTAAAAAAAAATGAAATAAGCGTAAATTTATTTAATTTTTCTAATGTTGAATCTTACGTGTTTTGGATTAATGCACAAGGAATTCAACAGAGTGGTTGTAAATAATGAACTGTTACTAATTTGCCCAAGCACTCTTACGGAAAAAGTTGCTCGTTCCGTAAAAGAACTGAAACGTGAAAAGTAGAATCGAGACATTTCCACAAAAACCATTGCCAAAGCACCAAACGGGCCCAAAAATCTCTTTCTAGGAGTTGGTTATGGTAATAATGCAACTGTTGTTTATGAAAATGTTCTGTTTAGTCTTGTGCAATTCGCATCTTGGCCGGATATTCATCATTCATACTGATTACATTTTCTTACAATTGAGGAGCTTAAATAGCGTTCTTCTGTCCAAATAAACAGCACTGCGTTTAAAGTATTTCAGCATTTTCCTATCAAAATTATTTTTTGATAATATTAAAATTTCTGCTCCAAAATTGTTATCATGCTACTTCGAAGACATACGGTCGTCACTACTTGCATCAGACTAAACGAAATCTTAAAGTGCGCCTAATTCAACACAGAACTGATTTTAAAAGTCACATGCAGATGAGAAAACACGGCTTGTATTGTACGCCTCTTTGTTCAGGCTATCATGGAGAAAACTGTGATAATATTGAACATAAATTATCTGAAACATTCCATGTAGATCACGAAATCGGCGATGAAATTGTTGATGAGTTGATTATTTCATGCGATACTGATGATTTGAATGCGAGTTCCGTTGAATGTGAGAGTGAAAATGAAAATATGTGTGAGAGCGTAGTGAAATTAGAAATTCTGAAAGCGAGAATAAAACTCAATCTTACAATCGAGTGATACAATGTAAAAGACGAAAATGTTAAGGACAATAATTTTAATCTAATTTAATAAAACATTTCTATTGAAATAAACTACTGTTTAATTATTTTTGTTCATCCTCAAAAAAAATCCTCGAAAATATATATACAATTATATATTATTTAACATTACAGCATATCAAATTAATAAAGAAACTCAAAAAATATATAAAGAAAGTCAACAATTATCAAAAAAGGATCAACTTCTGACCAATCATTCAGATTTATAGATCAGTGCAAGCGAAGATGTGCTCCTCCCCCCCCCCACCACCCTCTCGAGCCGCCGACCGTTGCAGCTGGCTACCGCCGTCGCGATGCTCGCGCGTGGTGTAACTTTATACTTCGCTACAAACAATACCATGCAATATGAACATATTTATTGTTATGTCAATCAAACTACAGATAATTAGGAACAAATTGAGACGTGTGTCACCTCTTAATAGTGAAAACCCAGTGCGCAGTGATTTTTTGAAGAAAAAATTATCTCGGATCCTATACGAGTATATATACCGTACAATATTCATTTTTTTTAAATTATAGTTAAAAGTTCCAGTGATATAACTACATAATTTTTGAATTGTTGGAACATATAGGGTGTACCGAAAAGACTGGTTCGAAAATTGCCTTTTTCTGTCGCCATTTTTTTTGGTCCTTAAGTCAAAAAATCGATATTTTTTTTATCGAGTCTTCAAGTATCCATAGCGCCCTTGAACGTGATTCTACGACTACTGAAAGTTGTAGAATCGGGCTTCACGTGAAACGTCTTTTTTCATAACTAATTGATATTTGTACACAAAAATTATGGGTAAAAGTAAACACCATTATCTAGCATTCCTGAAAATTTCAGCCTCTTAGTGATTTTTTCTCAATTTTATTAAGTAATGAAAAAACGTATTTTTAGACTTATTTTTCGCGATACATGATCGGATATACTTTCGATATGTTTTTTCTGATCTACAATTGTGAATTTAATTTTTTTTCGTTACATCTTATAGTTTCAAAGTTATAAACGAAAAACCGTTTTTTGGGTGTTTTTCGAATTTTTTTAAGTATGATGCACAAAAAACTTGCTTGTTGCAACGATTGATTCTAAATCAGAGCATTCGTATTCATAAGCATGATTTTTTGCTTGTTGGTTACTCGAAATTTGTGAAGAAAACCTTAATTTAACTGGACTACTAATAAAGATTATCCTCCCAAATTTTGATCATTTATTACTATGACATAGATGAATATTCCTACCAAATTTCAGCCGGTAATTCCAACCCCTTCTTGGTGTTGCAATTCCTATGTTACCATTTTACCTGAAGATGTATCTGCCGGTTCTTCTATTCTTGTATCTTTGCTCAGGTTTAGGTATTTTAATAACTCTTTTCCATTTTTATTTATAATTCTGGGTTAAGGTTACCGTTACCCATAATGATTTTTGAACCAAATTTTGTTAATTATGTAAGATTCTCTGTGGTAATTTTGGCATGTAACTCCTGCTGTATCGACATATGTATTTGAAGGATACATTATCTGCGGCATGTCTTTTGCACTTAGCAATTTGTGCACTATTACTACTACTTTCCTTTCCCATCTCCTTTATACTTTGTAGATGTGTTGTCTCCTGATATCCATAGCACTCCCTTTCTTTAGGTGTCTCTGGTAAAAGCAAAACTGACTGATACAATGTTTTGTTTTAAAAGCAGTTTAAGTTCGTCTACCTTATTTGCAATTCCGTTGCGTTTGCGTGATAATTAGAAATAACTAATTATGATATAAAAGGTAAATAAAGAGATTTTTCTGAACTTTTATGAGTTCAAAGATATTAGATTTACTTCAAGAGAATCTGGCAAAAGTATTTGTTTTCGACTATGTATGCATGTAAAAATCGAACTCTTTTGTATGTTCATTTATGTATTAAGAATACGTACGTTTTTACAGCGCCAAATTTACACAACAGTGAATAAAAATTATATTTCACGGATTAAATATGACGTATGAACGAAATTTAGATATGCAGAATAAGCTTCAAAGGAATTTCATCATGCAAGGATACCCTATTGTAGATAACTCCACCTAACGACCCGCTTCCTTAGATTTCCTAGTTTATGAAATTTGCCTTTTTATATCCTTATATATTTTCAGTTAAATTTGAATTCTGCAATAGCAAGTATTGATTATCTTTAATGACATGAGTCACTTTTAGTAGACTTGAATTCAAATTTTTATTTTTTCTAAATTGAGATTTATGTAAATGAAATAAATTAATTTCTATGTCTGAATGGTGGTTGTTGATTTAATTAGAATGAAATTTTGGAACGCCTCGACATTCGCATAATTATAAGATTTCAATTTTAGCTGATGCAATAAATCTAATAAGTACGTGTCAATATTCAGTTTTGCTTAAGTAAATGCGATCACTCCTATTTTTGGATGTAGATTTTGAATAAAATTTTTCAAAAGATTATCACTCGTTCTGCTATTCAAGAAAGATTCTTTAATTGCAACCTTCGTTTTAATTTGAACATTAAAAAATGCTGTTTAATTTCCGAACGCCTTCAGCACCCTTTCTTCAAAGACTAACAAGTAACACCTTATCGTTTGCCTTTAGCAAATACAGATAAAGAATGGCAACTTTCCTAAGATTATGTGTAGAATATATTCCGTTCTCCCCTCATGAATTTTAATTTTAAACCCTTCTGTTTCCAATTTAGAACAAACATCTTTGACTAAAATATTATCAAATCAAACATCAACAGTTTCACTGTAGGACACTTGTGAACCTAAGGTAGCTCTTTGGTCTTAGAAAGGCCACGGTTTAGGTCTATCCTTAAGCATAATTAATCCAGCTCGACAGAATAAATTTACATAAAGTGGACGATGTCTACATAATTACGGTTAATATAAATAACTACAAACTTTAAAGCAAACCGGATAATCAAATTACATGAAGATAATTTTTACTTTAAGTTACATCCTGCATTTACACGTATTGAACCATTTCAAATTCTTTATCTAATTGTTTTCCAGTATAAAACGACTGTAAATTCTTTGTTCTACGTAATTAAGTTCTGTTAATTCTTAATATATATTAATTAGCGCAGGTAATTTCGAATCTGCGTTCTTGAAACAAAACGAGAATCACTAATACAAATTACAGTTAACTTAACTTCTTATTTATATACAGTACGTATTTTAAAGAGCAAACGTCGTCCGTTTATTGCAACACTTCTATGACAATGTAATATGTACAAGTTTCACATTCATATTACTTAATTGTAAAAATAAGTAATAACCTATGTGAGGCACTGCTGTTATTATTTAAAGTGTTTTCTTGTACGATAATACTAATCAGGTAATTGAATATCAAGGTACAAAGAAACTATCTAAATACAGAGCGCAATAAAAGTGCAGGCCACTATTTCAAGAGCGCATTCTACTCATCACAATGAACCAAGAAATCCATATAAACATATGTTCAGCATTTTATCCAAATCATCTTCAATGCGATGATGGATATCATTACTGTCCTCAACAGGGTCGAAGTAGACAGTTTGTTGTAGAAGCTCTTATTTATAAAAATAGAATATATTTAAATCTGGTAACCTTGCAGACCATGACACAGATCCCATGCGTCCTTTCCAGCGTTCATTCCTAGGTCGCTTTACTAAAATATGCCAGTGAACTATCGTGCAACAACCACATCATCTATGACGAGCTGGAAGGCATCTTCCGCTCAAAGGATATTAAAGATGTTATTTGTCCAGAATTCACTAGTTGCTCCGGCCACCACAGTGGAAATAGAAATAGGGATCCTACGTCTATGCTGAAATAAATTTGGCAAAAATTCAGGAGTGATTTGTGTATGTCAAAGATCGGGAAAAGAGCCGTGGTTAGGGTGCCACTTTGTTTTAAAAATTGTCAAAAGGTCAGTTGTTTTAGAAGGGAGAACAAAGAACCCTAGTTCCTAACCTATAGGTCGAAATTGTAGCAATACATACTTACTATTGAATTATTTCGCGTACGTCACTGGATTCCTTTTTCCAGCAAGTTAAAATCAGTGTACAATCTGAGATACGTTGTTTACTTACTACTAGCTAATACCTGAAAGAAAGTGTTGGTTATTACATTACTGGACTATACACTAAAGAAATAAGAAATGCGATACTTAAATATGTAGTAAAATGATGAGAGGATGATATACAATTTACATAAATCTCTTAACGAGAATCGGCAATCAATGACTCTCTAATAATTACGATCGGGGATCCCTTGTTTCTAAAAATTATAATTAATTCTAAAATAGGTAAAACAAATTAGCCTTAATGACGTTAATAATTTAAACAATCATAGCTTAGGACAAAATTCAGTCTTTTATTTATAACAATATCTCAATCGTCTTTTCTTTTTACGTGAACGAACTTAAGGTTCCAGCGAAATTTAATTAAAACAAATGGAGAGTTTCGTCATGTCACTATTCGGCCATAAGTTTATATTAAAATCATCACTTACATGTAGACAAGATACGGAAGTTTCCAGATGCAGCGAGCATGGAACGGTATCAACGCCTTAGGTTTCAGATAGCATCGTACTCGTAGTATACGTCACGAACACGTCCTTATCCTTGTAGAACACGGGTAAAGAATGAAATTAACCCCAGTAAAATCCGCCAGAAGACGTTAAATAATGAATTACCCTTAATCCATTATCTTACTAAAACGTTAAATGAAATTGTCCTTCATCCATTAAGCCTTATTTCGAATCAGGATGCGGACCTGCCTTAAGTGCGCTTGCACTCGCGAAGAATACGGGAGAGCTCGCTTCTCTTATGGTGTCTAGTTCTATACTGTCTTTTTAAATCTTGCTTTTAGATGATGGAAGGGAAAGCGCCCTAAAATGTAACCAGAAATTTTAATAGTAGATCTATTTCATTTGAATTTGATTTTAATAATTTTTTGACTTCTGAATGTATCCAAATACCGTATGTCAAACTAAATTTTAGATAAAGGGAGGCAGTGACAAACAAACACTTTTAGTGGCTCTTGTCTTTGATAGATTCAGTCGGTTGTTATCTG
>JAHWXV010590956.1:0-12404 GCA_024586415.1 Phrixothrix hirtus | reverse complement strand
GCCGCATCTTACTCATTTTTTTTTAATTAAACGAACATTTGATATTTTTTTTGCCCGGACTGAAGACATAGAAATAGAAAGTGAGCTCACTCCCATTTCTCTGCGGGATATCTCACTGCCCCGCTTTAGTTGTGATTAAGATAAGTTTACGATAGCAAGTTTCTTGGTAATTGAATCGGAAAGAATTAGCATAGTCTGTGCGGAGTAGATATCTAGTAACTATAAAATCATGTTGAGATAGTGCTGCTTTGAGTAATTGCAGCACTTCATTAAACTTATCGTTCAGGGATTTCTTTTTTAATGTTTTAATTTAATGTCCGACAATGTTTTAGATTGTTTGTTTTGCAAAGACCTTGTATCTATTAACAATTTTTATTCTGGCAGCGTTTATTGGATTATATTTGGGAGCTGCAATAGAAGAAATTTACTTGAAATTTAAACCTCTTTTCGTTATTTAATCATGAATCGGTGCCACGATCTAAATGGACGGTAGTGTCCAAAATACTATCAGAGTTGACTATACCTCAACTCAGGAAGAAGTAGGCCAAATCAAGAAGTTACTGGGAGGACGCTACCATCTCAAGCACGTACCTGGTACATAGAGGGGATGGAAGTGATAGGAACCGAATAAGCTAGTATGAGCTTCCGCATCGTCGTTAGAAAGAAAGACGAATCAAAGGCAGTATCTTAGGCCGCCCCATAAACATTTGCCTGGTCAGCGTAAAAACTACAACATAATAAGATAAGTTAAAATTGCAACACCTTTATAAAAAAGGATGTTTTAGCTGCCTAGGTTACAACTATTCACTTATTAGTGAGGCAGTAATACAAAATACATTAATGAGCATCGCAAGAAAAGAAGTCACTAATAATACTGTGTATAAATGATACACAATATGGACATATTACAAACAATTCCAAATAAATCCAGATTACGCGTTAATTTATAACTTAGGGGGTTTTGATCGATTGACCATCTCTTTCTGGAACTGCTAGTGACGTTAGATGAACGCTTAAGATAAACGGCAAGCTTTATCGACAAGAAAAGGATTGTGTTATGAATATTATTCCTAATGAAGTGCATTAGGTATACGTTTAGACACATATACAACGTTAGTTGTATTAGATAAACCTAATTTTTAATTAAAACTTGTAACAAGTGTCCCAATAATATGAAAAAAAGGTTATTTGTATTTGTTTTGTCTCTAGGAGTGCATATAAGCACCTATGGGTAGTAATCAGTTCTTCAACAAAGAAACTACTACTTGAGATAGTATCCTGGATATAGTTGAACGTACGTGTCAGTGATTTTATACTTCCAAATGAAATCGCGCTCTTACCCAGGACGGGCTACTCTAAAACAAATACTAACACCACAATGCTAACACCGCGCTGAAGGGATTGTGCCCTGATGTTACTTACGGTAAACCATCACTTCAGAAATCGATTTTTATTAAATTGTCTGGAAAAAATATTTTCACGCTACTTCGGAAGAAGCATTCCAACACGTTTTTATGTTTCATTCGAAAGTAAAGCAATTAACACAAAATAAAGATCCCAAAATATAGAAGGACGACGTTTATTGCAAAGGAAAAAATATTAATTTATTTACCTTATAAAGTCAAAATATTTTACGTCAATTTCCTAAAAACGATCGAAAATTAATACACAGCATTCAAATATTAACCCAGCTTGTGATTCCCTTAATAACGTATGCAATATCTAGAACTGCCCTCTACCAAAGCATACATTTCATGCATACCTACAATCACCTTCCAATCATATTTCCAGAACACGAACTTACAAAATGGTCCGTATTTTACCTATTGTCATGCCTTACTATTCTTCTCCATAATTTCTTATCCTTACAGATTTCCTTTGCTTGTATCAAAGTTATACACTCAGTTTGAGAAGTTTTTCTATTTCTTGTGCTCTTTATCTGACGCTGTCTCTACATTCAACCACTTTTTCCTCAATTTGCTCGTTCTTTACTTTCCATTCACTCTTTCTTCATATATTCTTTTTCTCCAACGTTCACTACTCATTCTTTCTATATGATTAAACCATTAACCATTAATGCATTTGTTTCATACAAATCAAATAGTGATACTATCACATCACATTCGTTTTTTACACATTCATTTACTATCCTATCAAGTCTAATTTTGCCATATGAATTTATCAAATACCTTATGCCTACTGCATTTTTTTTACTTACATGTTTCTTTCGGTATACCGATATCTGCCATACAAAACTGTCGGAATAAACATACTGTCGTATATACTCAGTTGTTCATGCTACCAACTACTTTCCTTCCTTCATTTACTTTCCTTCACTTTCCTTCCGTTCAGCCGTCAGTTGCATACATTTCACCAATGTATGTAAACTCGTTCATCTGCTGTATACCCCTTTACGTAAGAATAGCTTGTATGCTTCCCCATCACCTTGGTGATTGAACACCATCACCTTGGTTTTACCACCACTAATCTTCAAATCTATACTCTGACCCACTTTTGCAAATTGATTTAACATTTGCTGCATTTAATTCATACTCTAACTACCCGAACTGTATTATCTGCATACACAAATACATTCACACTTATGTTACCTGCAGCTATCTCATGCATTTCTCGAATACATTTCCCACATTTATTCATAAATACATTAAATAACTGCACGTATCACATATTCTTGTCTTACAGTTTGAGCAATTTCAAAGTACTTGCTTCGTTATTCTATATTCCCTTAAATTTACCCACAACTTATTTCTATTCACATAATCATATGCCTTCTCTAAATCCACAAACCTGCAATACATTTTCTTATTTACATGTACTAAGCGGTGCAAAATAACTTCACATTTAGCAAAATAAAGTAAAATAGCAAGGTAATGTTACTAGTAAATGTTTAATGCGTATGTTATGCTTGTCTTTGATAATACTGTCAATTTTAATTGATGCTTAGAAGTTTTCAATAACAACATCAGCTTTAAATGTCGATGAGCATTAGAGTATCAATTCAATTCATGTTAGTCATTTCTTTCGCAAGATTTTAAGGAAAGAAGAAAGAATTTTTGACGTGGAAATTGCTTACAAAAGAGATGGAAGTGCCGTAATTGAACAAGTGGGCTATTTATGACATTACATAAGTTAGAAACTAAAGGTAGTGTTTTAGATGCACCTCGCTGCGGGCGCCTAAGACAACTTTGATGAATTATATTTCCAACGCGATGGGGCGCCTGCTCATTATGCTAAAGATGTTCAATTGCACCTCGATGGAGTTTTTAACAATAGAGTAATTGGACGACGTTCCACCACGTTCTCCTGATCACAAACTGATGGACTTTCATATGAGGTGTAATTAAAGACGAAGTGTATGCGAGAAAATCACGAACTATTGAAGATCTAAAAACCTACATTGAGGAAGCCTTCAAAAATCTCGATGCGAATACTCAGCTGTGTGATCGTGTGTATTAGTGTTCCAGATAGGATCGTAATAATTGTCTAATTAATATTCTATTATGAAATATTTGGACAAGTTTCGAGTTTCAATAACCTTTTTATCTAACATTTAATCCGAAATTTGAGCGAATGGCTAGGTTATTTATTTTTATCCCAGATAGACTACAACTGTGTGTTAATAAAGGAGGGAAACACCTTGAGTATAAAGGAAGTGAATTCATGTAAATATGTACTATTTTTTTTGCAACCATTTGTTGCAGTATAACATCTAATCCACACACTCACATCGAGGCATGGTGCCATACTGCACATCCCAGATTTTGTTTTGAGTTCTCTATGAACTCTATGAATCATAATTCTGCTACAGTCAAACCTATTCCTTTGCAATTCTTGCATTCATACTTATTAACTTTCCCTTAATATAACGGTTCAAATCGTTAGACACTTTTGCTAATTTTGTACAGGCATTAAACAGACCACACAATCATTCACTTAGACGCATGCAGCTGTACAATATTGCCTTTTGTTCATCCCATTTGAATTCTTTATCACTTGTCCGTATCCCTTTCGCTGCTTTGCTTATATCCTGCTTTGCATTCTTTGCCCACTTCCAAAATAATTTTTTATACCTTTAAAGTCACTTTGCATACTCACTTATGCTGTTTTTCTTCTCTTTCACGCATTTTCAACATTATCATTTCCAATTAGACCTTTCCATTCTAATTCCTCTAGTAGCAAGATTTCTTCCAGTTTTTGTAAATAGTCGTCCTTCAAATTTCCTTTCTGTAATTTTTTTACTTTCATTTTGGTTTTTTACGTGTGCACCCGTTTGATGCCAAATTCAATTCACAACGCTACTAGAAGGTGATCTGTTCCACACTCCTAGCCTCTCATCACTCACGTATCTCTTACCAATTCACGCAGTATTTCGTCATAAACAATTACATCAATCATGCTTCTATATTTCCCTATTTGTGACGTAAACAGACACATTTGTATTTGCTACATGTATTCGAAACAAGCAAACCTTTCCCTATACTTAAGCGAATGCGCATCTCACCATTCTCATTCGGTCTTGAGTCATCGTAGATCCCTATCTCAATCCACGCTTTCTTTTCTCCTATCTATCCCTTTAAGTCATCCAATAGAATCGCTCTGTCATTCATGTTGCATGCATTAAATATATTCTTTAGCTCATACCAAAAGTTCTCACATTAATTTTGGTCATTGTCATTCACAGGTGTATAACATGCATCGATCAATACTCGCTTAATTCCTATTTTCATGTGGATTCATTATGAACAAGCAGACACCAACTTACCCTGGAGTTTCCAACTCTAGGCCAAAAACCAACACTTCCTTCATCCATCTGTACCACTTCTTGTCCTTTCCTCTTTGTTTCACTTGCACACAAGGCATCAATTTTCCTCACCCTTCTTTCATCCAAAAGCTCACGTTTTTCGCATACATGTTTATATTCCATATTTCTAGTTTCCATTCTAATTTTAGAGGGTCGTATCTAGGTGGGCCAGTTTTATTCAATCTCGGCCTCCCACCATAACCTTGATTGTTTGAAACTTCATGCTGAAATTTTGTAGTCAAATAGTTTAGGAAATAAATCTGGTCGCTCGCTTAGAGCGTGCTCCATGTCGATGCAATCACAATATCAAAAGCATACCGGTTGGTATTGACGTTTTATCTGACATGCCTACAAGCGCAGCCATAACTCAGTTACCCCAGGCATTTATAACACTATTTTATACAAACTACGTTCCCTATTCCTAAGGGTTCACTTTGCAAGCTAGTAAATAGTTGCCCACAACAACTCTACAAGTACTAGGAAGTATACATACATAATGCGTTGTTATACTCTGGCTTTGTAATTTATTTTATATCACATGAACCTAAATAAACTCACACGTTTGACATCGACCAATGTATTTGAAACCCTTTATAATTTTTAAACCAACAATTTTTTGTTTGATTAATTTTTCATGCGATTCTGGTCACTTCAACAGTTTACTTGGAAAAATTGTTTAATTTTATTTTGAAATTGACTGTATTTGTTGTACATTGTTGAAATCTTTTATTTTATCTACCTTACAATTAGTAATAATCATAATGAGGTGGATGAAAATTAATTGAATAAGTATATTAGAGTGATGTGGAAAATTCATAAAGTATCTTCACATATTATTATAATAGAATATGCTGCATAAATTACAATGTCCTTTGAAATCTGACCATTGACCTCTCTAACAGGTAAATTTCTAAATGTAGTAGCGATTTTGAGCAATGAACGCTTAAAATCATTAAACAGATTAATAACATAGAAGAGGTCAAAAATATAATTTTCATTAGTGTAAATATATATAACGAGGTACTATCCCCGTAGAGTTTCAATTAATTCACTAGAACGTCCTTGTAATATTGACACAGATTTTTTACAAATTTAATTCAGATAACTTGTTTCCGTGATTTAGTTGTTATATTTTGATATACAATAAAAATTTGTTTCATAATGATTATACTAAACAGTTACATAATGGAAACTTCAAAAATAATCAAAATAATATGGCCTTGGCCCCTTATGGAGCATTTACTATGTTAGTGGCTCTTATGCAAGGCATTGAAGAAGGTCAAGCCTATGATGAAATTGTTCGAGCAGGTCATTTTCCTCAGGATGTTAATGTACTACTAACTGGTTTTCGTGACATCCAAAGACATTTGAGGGTAATAATTCCGATATTGCTGCAATACTAATTAATAAGTTGTATTTACAGACTTATCTAATACCACGAGAAGGATTCACATCAGGAATATCTTTAAATCATGATAATGTCGAATTAAAGCCTGCATATAAAAAACTTTTAGAGTCTTATGGCTATAATATAGGTTGTTTTAATTACGGATTATTTACAACTTTTTTTAATCGAAGCATGGTCATAGAACCGTATATTCCATACACAACAACTACTACCACTACTACGACTACTACGACAACTACAACAACACAAATGCCGATTACAACCACTGTGGAAACGAGTACTATAACTGATGAAGACACATCCTTGCCATTTATAACTGAACCTCAAACAATTTCAACTTCATCCTTCTTAACAATAAATATACCAACTTCAACAAACGAAGATACTACCACCCAAACTGCAAGTTCTAGTTCTACGGAAAACGATTCAACAGTTACAACCAGCGTGCCAAACGATGCTCCAACTCCACTGGTAATTGAACTTGAACCGACCACAATTAAATCTCCCTCATCAGATAATACCGAAAGTCAATCATCTAATTCCAAGATTTCTGAAAATAAAACTGCATCAATCCATAAAACATTTGTTCAAAAACTTACTTCTTCTGAAACACCTCTATCTGCCAATAGTCTAAATATATCAACCAAATCAAATAACGGTGATGAAAATATTAAAATTCACTTTGAAAGCAAAGTAAATCAAACCAACTCTTCTTTTTTTGTTAAAGAGATAATAGCGGATGAGAAATTAGTTAAAGAAACCGTTGAAATTGAAAATGCAGAAGATGTTGATGTTTTTACAACAAAATCCGTTGTGGATATCAACGAATCCATGAAAAATCACTCAAAACGGTCGACCGTTGATTATCTTATAGCTAGATTATATGATCGAACCGCATATGCTGAACATGAATACACTGATCAAATTTCATTTTTAATTGGTGAAAAATACAGCGATCCAACTGTAAGATTTATGATGTTCGATTCAATAATACCTTTCCAATATATTCACTATCTAAATTCTTTGGTCATACAATTTCGATTAGATAGTGAACTGTACTATGTTTTACTAATATTACCGTTAAAAGATACAGGAATAAACGACGTAATAGATAACCTCATGACTACTAACCTTAAACAAATTCTTTACATTTTGAAACCAACCAGAGTAAGAGCAATTATTCCCCCTTTTGGTCTAAATGGTTATACTGCTTTAGCAAATACATTTAAAAGGGTAATTCTTTTCAATTTGTTTTTATTAAGATAATATATTTATACTAAATTTTAGATGGGAATTCGTTCAATTTTTACGCCGTACGGTGCAAATTTTTCGAAAATGACCCCCAATGCAGATATTCATCTAAGCAACGCTGATCAGGGAATACGTGTTACAATTGAAAATTTTGTTAGTCCCAATAATGCAATGGAAAATGGTAAGTTTAAATCATTATAATTATCAATAACCTTAAATTCAATCAACCTTGTACTTAACTATACTTACCAAACGTTTAACTTTAAATTAAGTGTCGCACTATGTTCACATACTAATTGTTTATAATTATATTGTTTTATTTAAAAATTAACTAAGCTTGACGCTTACAACATGCACGTTGAGTAATTTAAAGAAATTTTCTCGCTGCATTTCTAATTTAAAAATAATAATTACGTCCTAGTTTTTAACGGAAATCGCATAGACAATTAATTATATTATTTTTCAGAGAATTATAAAAATCAGGAACCTGTCGAATTTAGAGCTGATCGTCCATTTGTATTCTTCGTGATGGATTCTAAGTTGAACATCGCACTGACAGCAGGGAAAGTAGTAAACCCTCTTACTTCTAGAATCCAGAGTTGGTGAAAGCAAGTAAATAGTCGTGTATTTTATTAGTATTTTAATATTAATGTTAACACCTTTCATTATTGTGAGACTGGTCCTTTTAATTAGGATGATAATTTTCATTTCAAGGGGAAAAGATAAACTTCATAAACTAATTTAAAACAGCATTAATCACGTCCGGTGATTTAAAAAAATGCTTTATAATAGAATTTCAGTAACAACTGAAATTGATGAAATATCAATCTGAAATAAATCCGTTATATCACATTTAGAATGTCATATATATACTTATAAAATAGTTAATTGTCGACGCCTTCAAAACGAAAATAAATAAAACATAAATTAGCTTAAAATATTAAATATTTTGCTTCCAAAATGAAGAATTGAGTTATAACTACAACTTCTAGCAAAAAGCGCCACGCCGTTTATACATAAAAATGAATAAAGCGATTAGAATTCAAGTATTTTGCTCTATTTAATATGTTTGCAGGATATTAATATCTTAATGCACAATACATTATCGCAGAAAATCGCGCATAGAATCTTCCTATCTGAAATAAATCTAATGTCATTGGTTAATAATATTAGATGAAATTGTGATGACAGACTTAAAAACGTATAAACAACTATTACTCTGAATCCGATGTAAAAATTTGATGCCAAGAAAAGAGCTATAATTCTATTTATGTAATGGGGAAATAAACTGGCTAGGAATGCAATGACATTTCACGTGTTTCATTTTATCTGTAAAATAAATTTTAAAATAATTGCATTTACGTTAAGTTTTTACATTTAAAATTTCCAAAGAACAGTTTAAATCTCAAGACAAGTCTATTTTTGTTTATTTATTACTTTTATGACCATTAATGCATATAACAATTGTTAGCACGTGCGCATTCGTTTCGAATCCCATAAGAAAGTTAACAATATTAGCTTTTCCAGGTACAATTCCACAGACGTAAAGGAATAGACGATTCGCCGTATATAGTGTTAAGTATATGCTTAAAAGAGAAAAAATTGTGAAAGTATAAAGAATACAAACATTTCTTGGACTGGTTGATTATATTATCAAGGTTAACTGCAGGCTTAGACCGCTGGGATTCAGAGTGTGTAAGTCAACAGAAAGATTAACACATCAAGATAAAAGAACGCTATAACAAAAAATGAACAAGGCACTGATAACAAATATTGAGAAAAATATTAATAAAAAACAAAGTAGTGATATATTATTTATTGAAGTTTATCAAATTAAGTATATGTTTTTACTTATAGTAAGTGGTTAAAAACAATTGAAGACTGTTTTAAGTGTTTCACACAATTAGGTAGTGCATAATTAATCCTCAAACGACGCGATGCTTGCAAAGATACTGAAGCTTTTTTGAACATAATTTAAGAATTGATCTTGAAAAATTATTCTAGAAAACAGAGTCTCGGCTATAAATTACATATGTGCGGCAGTATCGATTTTTAGAATAAAAATCAATAGTTTAATGACTGTTTGCAGTAGTGATTAGTGACGTATGTGTCGTATAGGAGAACCGAGGGATTTGAGTATAAACACCTTAAAAACAAATATGTAATTTACACATACATATGTATAGTTATTTACTGCATTGATTCAGGCTTTATGTTATCATTATATAAGACAAAATAAATGAAATTAATGTATAAATTGAAGAGATGCTATTTCTCACCCCAAACCAAATCCTTGGTGCGTATTCATTTGAAAGATGCCGTTAAAAAGATCACATTTTAAGAAAGGTCTTGTAAAATTGTATAACCTAACAAAAATTTAGAAAACAAACAATATACAATCACTGTGGTAAAATACTGATCATAAAGGGATCGTTATTGAAATAGAACAAAACAAGAATCAAATACGAATCTATTACTCAAACAATTCAGTAAAGAATCTCTTGAAACAAGAAATATCTACAAAAGAGCTACCTAGTGGATGCTGTAAAGAATTTACAGTATTTATTTTTAATGAAATGAGGTAAGCACTAATTTTCTATCAAAAAATTTCTTTAAGATAACTTATTACAAGTACCAAACAATATTGAAGACGAAAATATATCTAATAAAAATCTTATCTGGCAAGCTAAAATGATATTTTGTTTAAGGCAACTAAATTTTGTAAGTAGACTGACACATACAAAGAATGGTTTTAACAGTATAATTTGTGTACCTACATTTAATTCACCATTTGGTAGATACAATTCAATGGACTTCCATTTGGTACATACTCCCGCAATATTTCAAATGAGATGATAATATTTTAGAAGTGAATATGTATTTTAATGGATTATTCATAATATATTGTATGTATAGAAAAATTAAATATAAATTGGAATGGTTTCTGGGTAAAAAGACCTTGACCAATATTAAAACAATTTTGCTGTCAAAAATGATGAAATATGCGTTTAGTATTCAATATTGAGGGTTCGCTACAAAATCACTAAGAACAGCAGCCACAGCTATTGCCCTTGAAAAATTCTGTTTTGGTTATGAATTACATCAGATATTATCAAAACAACCGCTAATCATTTGCTCAAACAGGTTGATAATAAAATTGCCCCCTTACAATGTGTACTTCAAAGATATAAGAATATAATTGTACACTGCTGTAGCATATAGCAATATGATTCAAAATTGAACCACATCATCTACCTTGCAAATTAATATTTCAAGATCGGCTAAGAAATTAAAGTTGTCTTTTTATTGTATAAATGCATTATTTCTGAACTCAATAGTTGTAATTCGCATTTTCTTAAAACCAAATGAAATTGACCATAAATATATGTTAATTTAATTTTTTAAAAGATTATTGTACCTAATTGTCTATTTCTTTAATAAGTACAATTGTTTCCGATAAATTTAGAATAATTTTCAGATGTTCAATTAACTTATTTGCAAACTTTTTCTTACATAAATTACTGGAATATTTTAAAATATAATATGTATTAAGTATACCAAAGATACAAACTATTGTTAAGGAAGTCTTATAATAGTAGCACATAGTCAGGAATAGGTTCTACATTATTAAGGATATTTATGGACATAGAAGTAGAAAATAAACTGAAATCAAAACTGTCATAAATATTGATAATTCCATAATACCTAAGTCAGTTATGTTCAACCCAGTCTTAATAAAATTCCACGGATGTGAATTGAGCTGCAATCACATGAGTAAATTTAAATTCTCTGGAAAATGAAAAGGCCTATTAGGGCCACAGAAAAGTACGACTATGCCATGGGTTGGACATAGTGGATTTAAGTGTATACTACTGCTGCTTCTACTAGTAATAAAATATAATACAAAATAATGTTGTTAATTTTGCTTATAGTACACTGTAGAGCTTATAATTAGAATATATGTATCCTAAATGTTAAGTAATTATATATTGATAAATATTATTAACCTAATAAATAATAATTTAATGAGCATAAACACAAGAAAGTGTAGACAATTATTTATTGGGTTGTTAATATGGTATATGTACTGCCTATTAAGTATTTTATGTTATTAGTAATATGTTATGGCACTTGTATTATTGCATATAATAAATCATTTAATCTAGTCTTCCTTCCATTTGTTTAAATAAACAACTATATCCTAAATAAACAAATAATAAAACAAAAGTTTGCCCATAGTATTTTATTAATAAGTATGAAGGTCTTTAGAGCTTCAGATGTGTGTGATTAATCAAGCAATTGGTATAAATTCACAGAGATGTAAATAATTACACTACATTAATTAATGTTACAGCTTTATAAATTTAAAAGCCATCAACAGGTGCATAAACAGAGCAGAAGTCTAATTAAAGTGATGTTATGTTTATATTTAACGAAAAAATTTAGTTTGTAAAACTTAAAATGGATTAATATAAGTTATAATTCAATAAAGAAGTATAGCGAAACATAATGTGTAATTCTCATCTAACAAGTCAAAAAAACTTAAAAATTATTAAATTAAAATCATGATGTTAATTAGTCATTATTTCTAATTTAAAACAGGATCCCAGATGGGGAAGATCATTTTTTAATTTAAAAAAAAATTAAAAAATTAGAAAAGATGTGAACAGCTACATGTCTTTCAAGGTGTGGTTAATCACACCTTGAATCATAAACCCACTATAAGATAGAATGCATTGAATGTTTAAGTCAACATTTTGAAAATGAATAACACTTACATTTAGGTAATAACCAACTTTTGTAGTAGTAAAATTTAATCTAGCAATATATATATATACGAGGGCTGCTATTTATATTGCTGGCCTTGGTAACACTGATTGTTGCTAGGCACCAGCTGATGTTTCCAGTGCAAACTTCACATTG
>JAHWXV010590949.1:0-14869 GCA_024586415.1 Phrixothrix hirtus | reverse complement strand
ATATATATATATATATATATATATATATATATATATATATATATATATATATATATATATATATCACTGTCGTACTTGTATCACTCAAAAATCTGAACAGAAAAAACTTCTTGGATTCGTGACTCGCCATTATTTAGTTGATAAACCGTAGCAAATTACTTTGACCGACTTAATAGGTCCTCTAATTCGCTCCTCACAAGATTTCATGTACAACTTAGTAGATGTAGACTACTTCACAAAATTTCCATTACTATTTCTGCTTTGTGCCACTGCCGGTTCTCAAGTAACGCAAAATTAGAAGAACAAGTCTTCTTATTATTTGGCATCCCGAAAATTGTTTTATGTGACAATGGAGTACAATTTAAAAGTAAAGAATTTTCTCAAATGAAGTAGATATAGAAGGTAGGTTCTGTGACCACACCACTACACCTCTAGCATTATAATCTGGTAATATCTCCCTCTATCTCTTACACATGGGTTTATATAAGCCTATCTCACCTTAAGCAGATATGTTACCAACATCGATGAAAGAAAGTCACTATATTTAGTTATAAAACCAGATTCTAGAAGATTTTCGAGGGATGTCACCAGATTTAGTTATAAAACCAGATTCTGGGGAAATATTTATATGAGAAGTATGACACTAGATTTAGAGGGAGATTTGCCAAATATCTAACCCAATAATGAGCAGAAAACAGGTGATTAGAGATAGGACGAACGATAAGTACAAATTATTAATGGAACACCGATAAAGCAATGTGATAAGGTGAACTCGCCGAAGACAGCACCACTTTTACAAAACCGGCATTTTTCTATTACAGAAATCCTATCATTTAATAATGAAAATTCAAATAAGCAGGATGGCGTATGTTAAAGTTGATAACAGCCTTCTAAAACGGAGCCTCAAGGAAAGCGATATATTAGAGCTAAGCGTGTTTGAACCTGCAAAAAAGGAGCGGCGTCCGCTTTGAACACATTAGGCCGCCTTAGACGATAATACTATTAGAAGTGGTTTATGAACAATTAATCATTTAAGAAAGATTAAAAACGCGAACAACGTATAATTAGAATAAATAATAATTGCGCATACGATAAAATCCTTCATTTTTAAAGTTCATCATAGTGGATCTTCATTAGACAATTGGATCTTATTGAGCACGCTCACATGTATAATGCTCATCATCTGCCAAAGGCTCACAACATTCTTACTTCCGGCATTCTTCTCCTCTACAGGCCTACTACCCAACTTTAGATCATATGGTAGTCCTATTTCATTCCCAAACAACACTTTAGCCGTAGTCTCGCCTGGTGTCTCGTGTACTGTCGATCGATAGGCCAATAGAAATAACTTTAAATATGATTGCTAGTCTCGTTGATGATCTGAGACTACCTTTGCCAAATATAGCTGCCAATGAAGAGTAGTAGTCCTGATTTTTTGGAATTATCAACTGTGTCTGTTTCTCAGTTTCATCTTCATTCTCCAGAGCTCTCTGCAGAAGGCTCTACTGTACTGTACTTTGATTTCAGAAATATCTTCAAATCTACATTGTTTTCTTGATCTGGGCTCATCTTTTCAGGTAGTCATTAATAGTGGTACGTTTGAGATGTTCTTCAATTTTTGATCCCAGCTGAGAGCAGTTGTTTACAATCTTCTATACAACGTATTCTCGACAAAGCATTATCATTACAATGGTTACTTCTGGAATAATTTTCCTGATGGTCTGTATTATCTATCGGACTATTTCTTAAGTCTGTATATTTTTTCTCAAGTTGTCCATATTTTCAACATCGTAGTTTTCGTTCAGTTAATCTTTGTGTCTTAGGTATGCATGAAATTGTTCCTTTCAGAATATCAACACGATTCTGAATTTTTCCCACGGTCCTTACGCAAGCATATACCTTAGGTACTTATTTGGTCGCCTCAGACTCTAACGTATGAGCCAATTCATCAGTAAGATCTTTCCAGTGAGCTGGTCATAGGGTCTTCTGTATTTCTGAAGCTCGAAGACACCAATAAATATTTGTACTCCAAGTTTCTCGAGGTCGTCGGATATGCTAACATAACTAATCGTGCAATTCCGGTTTCCATTTCATGAAGCTTTTCTCCAACATTTAACCTTTGTTCCTTAATTGGACATAGTAACTTGATGCATGTGCTTGCCTCCGTAACGCATTTGTAATCTCGAGACCAGGTAGTCAAAATTATTTTGTAGGTTTGCAAAATTTCTAAAGCGTAAAGCCGATATCAACGCGGTTGCCTTTTTTCCATGTTCCACTTGTTAGATTTAGTAACTATCATAAATTACTTACAATAGTTGGTCCATGATGTTTTACCATCATACGTGGCGCCTTTTACTGCTTTTTGCGTATTCACTTCTTGTTTAGTATAATGCGTCGATGGTATTTCAAGCTCTGGAACCCTACTTATTTGTCCATGGTCAGGAGAATAAGATTCTACTAAAGGTCATATTTCTTGGTTATCTCATTTTTTCTTATAATTTATTTTGATTTGATTTAACTGACAAAATTTCTTCTGGTAACTCGCTTGTGATTTCTTCTTCTACTTTCTTTAACTGGATTTATATGGGAACTATAAAGTCTAGAATAAACAAGTAAAAGTTGAGAAAGGATGATTCATTTAAGCTTGTCATTTGATATAGGTCATGCCTTATCATGGAAATAATTGAGTGATTCATAACACAGGTTATTGCTAATTTTGTTACATAATTATTAATTTTATTAGTTTTATTCTACTAATTTACTTTATTTATGCTGTTGTAGGCTCAATTTTGTGACTAACTGTACATATATATGTATCTGGAATCCAAATAATTATTAATAGTCGCTGGCCTAGATCGGTGTAGTGGTTAGCAGATCGAGGCCGGTAAATTTTTCAGTGGAGAAAATTTTAAATATATGCCTTCTTCTCAAACAAAGAAGTAAAATCGTAGGCGCCATGCCATTATAATGTTTGGCACATTAAAAACCACTGATGGAGCCCCTCCAGATTCAGCAAAATTTTAGAAGGTATAGCGAAATGGTCCTAGAAGTTGTAGTCAATAGGCTCAAGAGAATACCGCATCCCAAACGACCGTTAATAGTTACACTGCGTTGTTTGGAATGCAGCTATTTTGAAGTACAATCAATTTTAAAGTTGTATTGTGTCCTGTTTTTTTGTTAGTCAAAAACCGTCATCGATTGGAATATTTTCGCTGTTTTATTTAATAACATCGTTAACTAAATAACACGGTATTTTGAAAACACACAAGGCGCATGTTGTCATTTAAAAAAACGTTGTGGCATCTAGAGGTGGGAGATTGACAGGACATGTCTATAAACTTAATAAAACGACGTGAAAGTGAAAAAACCAACTAATTTGTCTTTAGATTTTCTCAGCAAATTAAACATTAGATTAATATGAATTTTATTCCAAATTTTAGACCAACTCTGTATATAATAGGTATATTCTAAATAAACGTATCTACAATTTTCTATTCACTATTTATGTCATTTATAAATAAATACCGACTTGGTGGAATTTTATACATACAATATACGTACGTGTATTGATATTTGATACTCGTAACTTTAGGCTATTTCAAATTTTTTAACTGTAATTTTTAATATTACAATTATTTGTGCCGACCTTGATTAAGAAACAGTTTATATAAGTAACTATTATATTTTCATAGTACATAAGTATTGTTTACATGTATATATTATTATTATATTATTTACTTATATTTCATTATAATAAAAGAAGGAAACATTAATTTTCAAAGTAACACAAATACTGTTAATAGGTACTTTTAAAATTTTTAAAAATTAAAAAAGTGACACCAAGAAAATAATTTTTATTATTTTATAAGTAATTTCTTGTAATATCTTAGAAGTTCAATGAATTTTCGACTTTAAGTGCAGTTTATAGTGTAAAATATGTTTCCGCCATCTGTACATAATGTATTGAACTTTAATTAGTAAAGAGGTGATAAACTTTTCCGTAAATTACTTCGTAATTTTTCTTAAAAATTGTCGTTTTTATGTTTTAAGTATTTTAATTTATAGGCTATTTTAAAATAATTTCTAAATTTCATTGCACAGCTTGTTCCTTTACGAATGCCATGAAGTACTGAAGGTGGCCTGATAATTCACTTGAAGTAAGACACATATGACATTAGTTAGCCTGAATTACATTGCCTTAGATAGGAAGTAAATTTTAATATGGCGTCTATTTCCCGTCCTTAAAGATCATACATGTTATTCCTACCAAAGCTAAAGGAAGCTCCCCCTTGCCACAATTTTTATTTCAAATCATATGGAAGATAATCACGGAAAAAGGGTGTTGTCAAATTTCTTGCAGAAAACATGAACGGTAATATTCGAAATTATTTAAAGCTCATAATATAAGTGTCACCGTTCTTGATTTAAAGTGTCATATTTCGGCGAGTTTTACTTGTGTGGTATCATACGATTATAACTACACATTCCATTTGAACTAATTATACACATTTTATTTAAAACGGGTCTAATTATCCCTATCAGCGTAAAACACAATGAAATATTTTAAAATATTTTGTAAATCCTTAATTTTATAAAAGATGAATGCCCCATCTGATAGAATTTAAAAAATAATAGGTTATTATTCGTAAATGTCATAATATACAGAATGTATTCAAATAATTATAATAAAAATTGTCAACTTTACGATCGCTCTTACACTTAATGAAATCTTTAATTGACTAGTAAATATTTAGGTACACTTATGAAGTAGTTTGAGAAAATTTAGAAATAACAGATAAAAACATTACATAGAGGTTTACAGTTCATTACATTTAAAACCTTTTGATAATTTAAGTTATTCATTCCTATTATCGCCATTGTTTCTATTATAGATAACTAAATTATTAAATTAACCCTTAGCTATTATTGTTACTAAATAATATTTTAATATCGAATGAAAAAGTGCATTACTACTAAATTGTTTATGTATTTGTTTCGTTTATTTCATTTTTATACTCGTTCTTGTAAGAATATTTGTTATCTGAGTATCCTACTAATTGTGTTTTGCAGGTTTCATCGACTTGTTTTCACATTTATTAGGTTTTCGTGTCGCTTCGTTCTGTTTTTATTTTCAAATTAGAAAGCATTGCAACAAAATGTTTCCACGTGATCTGCAAGTATATAACTATCATTATTTATTTGATTTGCAAATTTGTTTCCTAGAATTTATTATGTGTGAAATTATATCACCTTTTTAGCCTGCTCTGACATTATGTTATTCATTATTGCCATTTTAATGAAAAGCTAAGACACATTTTTAATTCATACAAGCTAAAAGGATGTAAAACTAAATTATTCTAAAATGTTATAAAGTTTTGTTTTAGAATAATTGTTGGATCCTTTAAGTATTTATTATCCCGCTTTGCTTATAAAAGCATTAAATACTGAAAGCTCGATAATCCATTCAAGAATTCAATCAGAACACTAAATGAAAAAAAGTTAAAAGTTAACTTTTATAACTTTATCCATTAACTTAATTATGTAGAGAAATTTAACCCAAATTTTATGGCATTTAATTACTGTAATATCCAGGTCGTTCAACTTGAATTATTAAGTGTTAGGTTTGAATATTTTTATTTTATACCGGTACAAATTTGAAAATAGATTTAAAATAGTTGCTAGATTCTTGATAACAGAATTTAAATCCCTTCCATAAATTTCATAACGTTGTCGGTGAAAACCTTACTTCAAGTTATTCACATGATGAAACAGTAATAAGTGTAAGTAATGCTACCAGAATAGATTTAACAAATTTGAGCTTTTAAATTGTAAAATTTTTGCGGTCAAACGTAAACCATCAAGAACGTACCGCTCCATTAAAATTAAAATATCAGTAATTAATTTTAATACCTTTACAAGCCATTTTGCTATGGAATGTCTTAAAAGTATCTACAATATATGAAATACCTGTCAGAGAGCTTATTTGATTATATGTAGATTTACAGATTATTATAAAGAAAATAGTTGAATATTAGTTGGCTACTCTGTACGTCTGCCGATAGAACCCTTAAAAGCAATATTAACGATATAGGACTTATGGAACCATGAATCAGAAAGACAAATTTATACAAAAGCAATGTTAATTATATTGTCTATTTAAAAAATAAGGAAAGCTTATAATGTTTACTTAACTAACAACTAGTTGTTCCGACAATGATTAAATGTTAGTTCTCTAATAACTTCAAACTTTAAACTTCAAATGTACAAAGGTGCTTCATATTGTTCTACGGCACCTAATTTCAGCATTATTTTATATTGATTAATGAAATTATTTTGTTCTGAGCGGACTTTTTATTTTTAATAAGTGGCAGTGGTGTTCGGGCGAAAACGGCGTTTCGTAATCGCATAATTAATAAACGGGTTAATTTGAACTGTAATAATTAATAAAATTATTTTATCTTAAATGTAGCATTTATTTTTGTACCTGTTGTTATCGTGACGGTAACATGTCTACAACTCGACTCGTACAAGGCTAAAAGTATAAAGTAAACTAATTCGTTAAGCTCCAGGTAATGTTACTCATACCTTCATTGTTCGGTAGGATATTTCTAAACCCGAGCCAAGGTATTTAACTTTCGCAGCGGTAATTAACGCAAATTCAAGAATATTTACTTAAAAATATATTTCAAAGAAAGTATTTATGTTACGTTAAATTGCAGATATTTGCAAATTATTTTCTATTAATGCAAGAATTACTGAAGTAATTTATAATTAATTTATACGTCCCCTAAGGTAGAAAGAAACATATTTACAATATTGAAACCCACTTTATATATAATCCAACATAATGCACCCCCTGTTGAAAGGGCGATTTCAATAAACTTATGTGGTAACTAATATGTTCATACAACCTAATATTTTTAACTTAATTAATAATGTAAAAAAAACAGAAAAAATAAAATATTATCGAGCTACTACTATCAATTTACATTCATAGGTCTTATTCTTTGTCCGAGTGAAATGAGACTACACAAACGCAGAATACTGAGCGCTGTATTTGACCGTGCACTGTTTTCACTGTCACAACCCTGACCATTTGATCTGCTCCAGGACGGGTCTGCACTATTCTTCCCAGCATGCATCGTAACGGTGGCAGGTTACCTTCTTTAATAAGGACAAGTTGTCCAATTTTCGGCGCTTCTGTTGATGATTTCCACTTCGTTCATTGCTGTAATGCTGCAACATGTTTCACATTCCATCGTTGCCAGAAATGTTTCCGAATTTTCTCAAGACGTTGCCATTGAAACAAACGCTCCATAGCTATATACTGCAGGTTTGAATGTGGTACCTATCAACAGAAGCGCCAAAAATTGGACAACCTGTCCTTATTAAAGAAGGTAACCTGCCACCGTTACGATGGATGCTGGGAAGAATAGTGCAGACTCGTCCTGGAGCAGATCAAGTGGTCAGGGTTGTGACAGTGAAAAAAGTGCATGGTCAAATAAAACGCTCAGTATTTCGCGTTTGTGTAGTGTCATTTCACTCGGACAAAGAACCTATAAATGTAAATGGGTAGTAGTAGCTCAACAATATTTTATTTTTTTTGTTTTTTTACATTATTAATTAAGTTAAAAATATTAGGTTGTATGAACATATTAGAGCGCATCACCTATCAAGGAGTGTCGTTTGAATCATTAGATAGGGCTAATAATATGCTAAACTGTTCAAATGTTAAAAGTGCTTCACCTATCACTCGCTTCAAATGTGTGTTGACTGACCATACCCCTGCTTCCCAAAGGCCGATCTTTATCCATAAACGGATTCAACCTACTGGATTTATTGACATGTCCCGTCTGTACTAAATCTCCAATCTCCTTGTAAAACTCTGTATTCTAAACTAATTTTAATAGGGATCGCTCTGCCGTTTGGCGTCCTAGTGTAGTTAATGAACCTGAACATCTATTTTCCCATGACATTCTGCAGTTGTGAATGAATCTATGAGCATAGGCGGCAATTCTTTTCAATTTTTTGTAGCATGAATACTTCTCCATTACAATAAATCCCGTGACAGCTATGTGTGTGAGTGTATGTCTTGAAATGATCTTCCCTTCGAGGTTGTGTTCATCACTCAATGTAACCAATTTGCGCCAAAATTTTTCAGTTTGTTTTAGGAAAGATGAACCACGCCACCATAAATCTGAATTTTTTAAATCTTGTGGGCATAATTTTGCGATGTTGGGACATGTCGCTAAAATGATGGATTTGTTAAGTGCTAAATTTGTGAGACCCAATTCGCAACAAATCGTTTTCAACAGCTTGGTGACCTTGAAATCCATGATAAGGTAATAGTTGAGTCAGTCCAATAATATTCCTCGGCGACCGAGACTGTCAATGCCCATTTTACTTTCGTAATTAATTGTGACAGCAATAACGCTCCGCATAATTCTAATCTGGGTAGGGAGCCTGACTTGAGCGGTGCTAACTTTGATTTTACATAGAGTAGATTGCTAGCTATTTCTCCTTGTTGGTTCACCGATTTTAGATACAGATATATACCGTATGCTCGTTCTGAAGCATCACAAAATGCATGCAGCTCTAAATGCTTTGCATTTACACAAATAACATGCCGCAGTATTGATATATTATTTAAGTGATGCAAATTTTGTTTGAATTCACAGTATTTCGTATGTAGTTCTATGGGAACAGATTCGTCCCAATTTGAATTAAGTTGCCATAATTGTTGCAGTATCAATTTTGCTATTAATATAGTTGAACCTATTAACCCTAATGGATCAAAAATTTGGAATATTTCTGCTAAAATTACACGTTTTGTATTTTAGTTCTTAATACGTATTGAAATTGATCTTTTGATTAATCCCAATGAATTCCATGAGTTTTAGATTCTACGTACTTAGATTTTGCTACTAGACGAGAACTTTCTGGATTTGTACCCTCACTTATGATTTGTGTAAAATTTGATTGCCCTTTTCGCAGCTCAAATCCAGCAGTGGTAAATCCCGGGTAATTTCTAACTTAATATAAATGAGTGATTCAATAGATTCTGGACCTGTTAGGTTATCTGCATAAAAATCCCGTTTAATGATTTTACTTATATCAGGATTTGTGTTTTCACAATCGCATGAAATTTGCTGCAATGACCTAATCGCTAAGAATGAAGCACTGGCCGTCCTGTATGTAACTGTGTTCAGCTCATAAGTGCTTAATGGCTCTGGAGGACTCTAACACCATAAAACTTTTTGTAACATTCGTTGTTCATTTTCAATCCAAATTTTGCGGTACATTTTTGCCACATCTGCTTTTAGGACAAAAGGTGCTGTCTAAACCTCAATAAAATTTCTAGCGAGTCATTTTGTAATGCAGGCCCTGGCATTTGTACGTCTTTAAGTGATAATAGCGACGAAGATTTCGCAGAACTGTCGAAGACTATATGTAACTTTTTTGTCGCACTATCCTCCTTAAATACAGCGTGATGAGGTAAATAGTACCCTTCACTATGAGTACCGTTGGTCGTTTATTTTGTGATATGTCCTAACGACTCATATTCAGTCATGAACTCAACATATTTCTGCTTCAGCACGTTGTACTTTTCCAGCCTTTGTACCAATAAATGGAACCGTTTTAAAGCGGTTTGATACGAATCTCCTAACTTTGTTACATTAGGTCGAAATGGAATTGTAACAACAAACCGACCTGTTCTGTCCTTCCCTATTGTTTGTTTAAATTTATTTTCACATTTTTGGTCTTCAGGAGAAAGGTAGTTTATGTTTGGACATGTTTCAATTTCCCAAAATTTTGTTAATTGAAATAAAACTTCTTTGTCAGCCGAAAGATTACACTGAACTGGCATATTACTGGGTAAATGTTACCCAGCTACTACCCAACCTAATTTAGTTTTGTGTTAAATACACTCCGAGTTTTCAATTTTAACTTGACCTACAGCTACCAGTTCCCAAAACACTCCCGCACCTACGAAAAGGTCAATTTTACTAAAAGTGGGATCAGGAAATGGCAAGTTTTTGGGAATATTTGTGTGTGGTATATTAATTGGTTCTTGGGGCACCTGCTCTGTGATTATTGGTAAAATCAAACAATTGATCTTTGAGAGAAAGTTAGAATGATTGGATTTAATAATGATCTCAGTTCCGTGTTTGACCTGTATTTGTGACTAATTTATCCCAAGAATGGGTATGTGTACTGGAGTTCACTTTAGACGAAGAGGGTTACATAAATCTTCAGTAATGAAGTTAGACTATGATCCCGAGTCTAATAGAAGCCTATAATGACTAGATTTTTTGAAATTGTCAAAGACCTAACTACTGCAGTTGACAATAGCTATTGCATATTGGATGCACTAACAGAGTTGAAGATACTAGAGGGAATGTTAATTTTTGGTTCATGTGAACTGATTGATGCCGATTGAATACGCTCACATTCTGTTTATGTATTTGATCTAACGATTTGATCTGATTCTAGATGCAATAGGGTGTTATGCCTTTTTTGGTATGTTTTACATGTACGAGATTGGCATGCAGACGCGAAGTGGCCGCTTCTTAAACAATTTAAGCATAATTTGCGATTCTCTGCTTCTAATATCGTAGATGCAATTGGAAACTTGAGAAATGATTCGCAGCCGTATATTGAATTACCACTAGTACAGAATACACATGTACGTTCTCGTAGCATTGCATGATTTATCGCAATAGCATGAGACGATTTAGTATCACGCGTATCTGGACGACCGCTACGGCTTTGTTTTGTTTCCGTTGAATTTGACTTGTCATTAGCTATTTTCCCTAATAATTTTGCTCGTTTGTCTAAAAAACTTAAGAAATTATTAAAATCGAGTGCTCGCTTTTCCGAAATATCACACTCCCATTCGAGCCGTATGTAGGATGTATTTTTTCTCTTATTAGGTGAATCAATAGTCTATCTGCTAAACGGTTCCCGTAATCTAGAGTCTTAATAGCTTCCAGATGGTTAGACACGTTATTGATTAATTCACACAATAAGGAATGCGGCTTCTTGTTCAGTGTTGGCAATAAAAATATACATTTGACATGCTTAAGTATTACGTCCTCAAGGTCATTAAACCTTTTAATTATTTTATTCCAAGCTATCTCAAAATTTTGGTCTGAAATTGCAGTAGCTTGAATAACACGAGCTGCATCGCTACGTAAGTATATTTTTAGATATTGAAATTTATCTACATTGGTTAAATTAACATTTGAATGTATTAATGATTGATAGGTATCATGAAATTAGTCCACTCACTGAACGTACCATCGAAGCTGGGAAGTTAATTATCGGTAGTTTCGATGGAGGTTGTGTTCCTACGCAGGTTGACACTTTCTGTAGCATGGCTTCCGAAATACTCAAGAGTTTAGTAACTTCTGAAGTTACCTCGTAAAACAAAGATTTAAATGATGCAGTTTCAAGAGATTCTACTTCTGAATCGATATCTAATTCCTAAATTCCATTCAGCACAGCATACAAGTCATCGTCTAAGTTACTTATTTTGTCATACCTTAATTGTAATTCATGCATTGAACTACTGTATCAAATGAATCGACAAACGCTTTGAATTGAATGAGGCGTGTCTTTATTTGACCGCGCTTGACTCTTAATCACTCAAGCTCTACTTCCATATTTACGTTAAAAAACAATAACTAGCACAAATTGCGTAAATGAAGAGATCAAAGGAAGTACTTACTGATAGGTTCTGCAAACAATGTATTCCCAATCTTGTTTCGTTGTTTTCAAATAAGCAGAGAATTGATCAGGCCATGGATCGTAGAATGAATCGACGTGTAGGACTTTGAAGATTGAATAGGACGCGCGCTGTACTGCTTCAGCCTACGGATCCTTTGAATATGTACACACTGTCTTGATATCAGCCTACGTGTATCGCTATTTCACACAAAATGAAAATCTGGGTTGAAGGACCAATGTTCGGGCGAATACGGCGTTTCGTAGTCGCATAATTAATAAAAGGGTTAATTTGAACTGTAATAATTAATAAAATTGTTTTATCTTAAATTTAGCATTTATTTTTGTACTTGTTGTTATCTTAACCATAACATGTCTACAACTCGACTCATACAAGACTAAAATTATAAGCAAAACTAATCCCTTAAGCTCTGGGTAATGTTACTCATACCTGAATTGTTCGGTAGGATATTTCTAAATCCGAGCCAAGGTGTTTAACTTTCGCAACGGTAACTAATGAAAATTCAAGGATCTTTACTTAAAAATAGATTTCAAAGAAAGTATTTATGTTACGTTAAATTGTAAATATTTACTAATTATTTTCTATTAATCCAAGAATTACTGAAGTAATTTATAATTAATTTATACGTTCCCTAAGGTAGAAAGAAACATATTTACAATATTCAAACCCACCTTATATATAATTTAGAATTCCTTATTGTTGAAATTTTACAATAATTTAAGGTAGCTAACTTATACAACCCTTAGATGGCAAAACTTTATTAACGTTTTCCAGGTCTTTAAACAACAAAGAGAATTACCATAAGTCTACTTGAAGTAGTTTTAACAGTTGTTACAAAACATAATAGATGTTGAGAATAATTCTTAATATTAAACTTATTCTGTATTTAAATTGTAGTTTATATTTGCGCATTTTTGAGTTTCAAAGTTCAATCGCCATTAGCAGCTACCGTTGCATAATTGGTTGAACTAACTTACTGTTTTTGACGTACTGCCGTGCTTAGAATATTCTTCCGTTCAATTCACACAACATTTATTGTTTACACTTAATTTATCTTGGATTTTTAATTTGTTTGTATGCCAGTCTTGCTCTTGAATTTCTCTTATTAGGAATACTTCTAAGTAAAAAGGTTTCTAATAATTTTAATTAGTGGGCTATTTATGTGTCACGTTAATTGTTACATACTTGCAAGTTGTTTGTCGTTTTTCGTCGACACCACATCGCAGGGTCCTTGAGATGCAAATAAATACGACTTTTTCGCGGTATCTACCGCTTTTAAAATTTCTTCTTCTCTTTCGTCTACATTCGGATTCTGTTGTTATAGTTTAAATGTTAACCAAACACGTTTAGATTTTAGTTGTTTGAATATTATTTCTCATGGTAAAACTTTCCGCTTTGGTACGTAACTATTAATATTTCTAAATATTTAACATTCTAGTACATAACTATCCTTGAACCATCTTAACAAATTACAAAGGCTTCTTAATTAAATTTTGCTTATTTTGATTTAAAAGTTTTAGTTTGCATCATGTTTTCTGCGTTTACGAATCTTCTAAAAGACTATTTGGCGTCGGTAATTTGTTTCTACTTGAAATAATTATTATGACATTTAATGTGTAATGTCATTATTTTTATTTGACTAATTATATTTTTATCATTACTTAGCTTTTTATTTATTAATTATTTATTTGATAGTTATAATTTTAAGCTTTGTTGAGGCTTAACTTAGAATCATTAGTGTTGCTTCAATAATATGTTGAACAGACTTCTCGGTGTGTAGTGGCTAACAATGCATTATATGCCTTTCCACTGCATTTCCTGTCTCCCGCAGTGGAATAAGCGTTGATTATATAAGGGCAAAGTTGTTTTATATCGTCAACGGGGAACATATAACCTGTTAAAAGTAATTTAGAGTTTTCAGTTCTTAAACTACACTTGAAGTACCTTATAAAAGAAAATAAAATAGATAATTTAATAGGTAGGTAAAAAAAAATTTAAATATTGCTGTTATCTCCCATATCATTTTAATTTTTCTTTTGATGCCAAAATAATTTTACATGTGGATAAATACATTTTATTGGGGACGTGTATACGGTCCTTTAAACAAGAACTTTTGAGTCAATAATATTGTCATTGTTAATAGAATACATTTTCTATTAAATAAGGTTTTATGTCATTTTTAAAACAATAAACGAATCACTATTATTGAATTTATAAAATAATATTATTTTTTTAATTTACCCCAGATAATGCCATTATAGATGTCAGAATAAATTTTTATTGGGGTAATTATTTGAATTAATTTTAGTCTACGTTTTTTGAAATTTTCAATTAATAGGTACTTTAGTTGTATATGTACGCAAATTTTAGAAAATAATCTTTCAAAATATTGATAAAATAGATTGATAATCTTTATCTAAGCAAGGAAAATGACATTTTGGTTGTTGTGTGCAAAGATTCAAAGAATGAGTGTTAAAAGTTTCTGAGGAAAATAAATCGCTGGTTAATTTAAGCAGTAATTAATTTAATATAAAGTGACTGTGAAGAATTCATCTTGATTCTCAGCATAACAAAAAAACAAATACACCACAGTGAATCATTTTTTTGAAGGCCGCAGTAAATCACCAAATATTTGAGAAACGGCAACGATGTAATGTTAAATCGGCTCGTTGGTCTACAACTGCTTCCTAAATATAATTCCTCAAGTTAGATAGCGCAACATGTAGTGAAGTCAAATCCCTGTCACAATTTATCTCACTGGTTAGTACAAACTTTTTAACTAAATTTTGCATGTAAATTAATTTTCATGGTATCTACTATACTACGAGGGCATTTCTCAAAATTCCAAAAATTTCCAATAGTTGATTTCTTTCCTCTGCAATAAAAGCGAATTATGAAAAACCCTCTGCTAATTTAGTTGATCTTGTAAATCTGAAAGACCTCACCAAATTCCAGCCTCAAACCTTAAACAGCAATTGACAAAAACTGTGACGCCTAATATGCTTGGCTGAAAGTAGATGTAGATAGTCGATTCTGGCCCACCATTTTCCTCCGCTAATTCCTTTTTAATGACCCGTCTGCGGCAAAACATAAATACAGGGTGCGTCAAAAATGTATATA
>JAHWXV010590941.1:0-12629 GCA_024586415.1 Phrixothrix hirtus | reverse complement strand
TTCCTTTGTAAACTTGTCGACCGCCTGCGATATCTGTTGATTTTAAGTAAAAGCGCATTTTATTCCGATATAAATGTTTAAGCATAAGCACGTTTCCGCGCCCCGGCAGAAGATATACAGTTAAGTCTCAAACCTAATCCTTAATATGAACTTAGTCACCACACTCATAGATGGGCGTAGTCAAGTCGCAAACATAACCTTTAATATGAACTTAGTCGCCACACTCATAGATGGCGCGCAAGTAACGACGGGGCGAAATTTGAATTTTCATTCTAACAGCCATATTTAAATCTAAAAATCATCTTGGAAAATTTTTCTAAGTTGGAAATGGCGGGAAAATTCAAATTTGAATATTCCGCCATTTTGGAACTACATTTAGGTTGGTAATAGATCCAACGCCATTTTCGAACTAGATTTAGGTTGGCAACAGATTCGACGCCATCTTGTCTCTAAGGCTTAGCCCCATTGCTTCTCCGGGGGGCCGGAGTCCCGGCGGCCATTCTTACACCTAGGGCTTCGCCCTCCACCAACTCGACGGCCGGCTTTGGGCCCCATGCCATAGCGGCCATCTTGTCACGTGACTTAAGCTCCTACACATGGCTCAGCTGGCGGCCATCTTGAGACCCACTTCCACTGAGGCAGAGCCCGGGGCCCCATTTCTGCATCTAGGGCTTCCCCCCACTTCAAAACCTAGGGCTACGCCCCTTCAGACACTCTGGCGGCCATATTGTGACGTCACTTCCGTTCTCGTAGCCCCCTTGTGTATCTACTAATGCTAATTAATATGAACATAAAATTTCTTAAATAATCTAATGTGGATTTAAATAATAAATGCTATTCGGTTGATATGTAAAGTCACTATACGGCGTTTCATAGTCGGGAGCCATGATGTCGTCAATGTATGCGTGTTACAGCCTGCAGAAAGCTGAACTGTTTGTATAAGTATAAATCTCGAGGGGTTCTTGATTAAACCGCGAATAAAAGCCGCAAAAAGAACTGCGATACTGCTAATTAAGCCTTAAATTAACTTCACGACGAATTATATAATAAAGAATTTTAAATCAAATGAATTAGAGCTTCGATTTGTAAATTAACTTTCAGAACAATTACATAATAAAGAATTTTTATTCAATTTAATTAGAGCTTCGATTTCGAAATTAACTTTCATGTCAATTACATAATAAAGAATTTTAAATGAATCTAACTATAGCTTCGATTTTTAAAATAACTTACATATCAAATACATAATAAAGAATTGTAATAAGCATTCGCATATAAATTTGAATTATAAAAATATAATTATCAAAAATATTCCGTAATAAAATTAAACTCTATAAATGAAAATAGATGTTCGATTATTTATATAATTAGCCAATTAATTAAATTCAAGCGTGAATAAAAACCGCCAAACGTTAATAAAACCATCGACTAAGCCGCTAAAACGTGAATAAAACCACGAAATAAAGCGCGAATTAAACTGAAAAACCACGAAATAAAACCACGAACGCGTGAAATGAACCGCGAATTAAACCGTGAACCGTCGAAGTAAACCGCAAACCCGTGAAATAAACCGCGGACTAAACCGCGAAACCATTAATTGAATCGCAAATTAAACTGCGAAACCAGGAAATACATCGCGAATTAAACCGAGAAAGCGTAAATAAAAACGCAAAACCGTTAATTAAACCGCGAATTAAACCCCAAAATATACTGCGAAATCGCGAAATAAACCCGAATCAAACCGCGAAACCGACAATTAAACCGCGAATTTACAGCCTCACCGCGGGTCGCCAATTAACCCTTTTCTGTGAGGCTGGCGTAGAATGGTCTAATCTTCCATACTTATGTCTTCCTATTTTACATATAAATTGTTTCTTGAGCGCTTTAAATTGTCCAAAACGCCTAGTGATCGTTGTGCCTATGCACATAACGCGTTGTGATCGGTCATAATGCAAAAACTTATCTCGTTTCGGTGTTGATCGTTCAACATCAGCCACAACGCAGAGTTGTTATTATTTTCGCTCACTGAGAAATTCTATAGAATAATAGTATAGGAATTCCGTAATATATATCTTAAATTATCTTCAAAAGTAGATACGATTTAAATAGAACGAACCTAGTTATTCGATTAATAATCGAATGTATATGGATATTCGTCATTTAGTTTTGCAACAACCGTACTTATAAAAATAAGCGTTTATGAAACATTACAATCTATTTTAAAGAATGTATTTTATTTATGAGTATAAATTGGCATTCTTTAGCATTAGCTTTAAATTGTATTACTAAATTTTAATTAATGTTTATTGGTGATTAATATTTAAGAACACATGTAATAAATTCCTGAAGACAAACATTGCTTACAAAATTCTATAAATATTTTATAATTATATATTTACTTTTAGTTGTAATAAATATTTGTAATAATACAAGCTACTATTCTAGTAAAGAGTATATGCAGCTCTGTTACCTTGGAATAACCGATTTAGAATTTATTTTTTATTTGTTCATCTAGCTCGTATGTAGTTTACAATATCGCGCGAGTTTAACCTGTTGACCTGTGCATAATTTCTATCCGTTGTTAAAAAAGAAATAAATGGCATCTTGATACTACTATTAAATTACTTAAATGATGGAATTAGTGATTCTCTAATAGAGTTTTTTACAAAACATGTTGTTCATACTTTGCTAATATCTATTCACCTTCTTCACGTTTAACAATTGTATCCTGATAAATTAACGATATAGAATTCTTAATTGACTATTATATATTTTATTTCTTTAACTTTTTCATAATTTAAAGGAATGCACTAAATGGAACTGGTATTAATTTATATTTGAAGTAAATATAAGCAGTGTTATGAAATATAAATGTTTATAAATTAAATTTAAACGTAAAGGGATAGATTTTTAGTAACTGTTTCTTTTCCTGTATCACTTGTTATATGTTTACAACTTTCAGGATTATAGAAGTTCTAAAATGTACGGAGTTCGAGAACTAAATTGCGAATACTATCAGAGGGAGCTTACTTTTACATAACATTTAAAGAAAGATATTTTGAACTATGACATAACCTTTTACTGTTATAAATTTTACCGCTAGAGAGAATTGTTTACATAAATAATCATAAAATATTAAATCCAATATTAAAAGTTGTGTTGCTGATTTACTCTGATATCACATTTTAGGGCTATTGCCTATTGTTAGTTTTTAATATTTAATCTGTTATCGAATGCTCTTTAAACACAAGGTCTCTCAAAGAGCAAAAATTGAATAACCGCATTTCAATAAAATACAATTTAAAAAGACAACAAGGTAAGCTATAGATAACAAGTTGTTTGACATATATTCCATCATATCATTCAACAGCATAAATGAGTTGATGTTTTAATGACAGCTATTTATAGCATAGCCATACATAATCCCAAACGCTCTCACATTTTTATACACTTGATTGAAATATAAATCTCAGAATCAAGTAGTATTTTATTTAAATACAGTATATTAATTAATAATCAAAATTAAATAAAAAAATTGGTTCTATGAAAACATGAATAAAACATTTTATATGTAACTAATGTCTGTTTTTTAACTAGTAGGACTGGAACCAAAAATCCGATTTACAATATAAATATCACTAGTTTTAGTAGCTTTATATTTTTAGAGGGAAATTTAAATTTCGGTGCCTACAACGTTTTTCATAACATAATTTGATTTAAATAAAAAAGATGTACATTTAACAATACATTATTGTCTTGAATGTATGCGTCATATTATTAACACACGTGTACAGAGAGAAATGGCCTCTCACAATATCAGTATTTGAATTTGCGTAACAAAATGCAATAATTATAATGAAATATTAAATAACAATGAATACGGTTTTTCGGAATAATTGTGGATATGAAATTAAAACAGTACCTGTAATATAATATTGCATCAGTTTACAATATATACTTCACAAATTACAAAACATTTTGTGTTGAGGAATTGCACAAATGTAAAGATAATTTGATAAATCTTTCCTTGAGTGTAATGTGGCATAATAATTTTTTACAGAAATAGGTTATGATACAAAACATTCCGACAGCAAAGTTCCATAGTTAAAATAAAAAGATAAACGATTTTATTGCTTTATTAATTATCGAGCATTAGTTACTATCCTTCTATACAAATCCTGTTTATCCTGATAGAATTAGATAGATCATCTACATTTAAACGTATACCTTCGTTAAACTGTAAGGTAGCGAAATAGAAACGTGTGTTTAAAATTGCAGGTAATGAAATTAAATTTCACTATTGTACGTACAAGAAGCAAATGTATATGTTGAAGTAAGTTAATAGTAACTTGATAAAAGGTAATTAACCTCAAAAACCTTTATTTGTTTAAATTAACACTGGCATTTTCTGTTATTAATAAATTAGCAAACATTAATATTTCTAGGTATTTAATTTTATAATACTCGTAAAACTAAATGACAATAAAAGTTGCATAAATAAATATTTACCACATTACAAAACATAACTATAAGTATATGATCCAATGTCAGAAAATACATAAAAACTTAAAGGTACGGATGTTTACTGCAAATTAAACAAAGTTCTTAATTTAAGTTTGCTAGATTCTGTATACAAACATACCCATTTCATTTCCAACTTCATCCAAAAAATCAGATGAATTGTTATCATTACCGATACCAGAAGAACTAATTAAGGGTTCTATCATAGAATCTATTATTTCATCTAATATACACATTTTGGCTTCTTTTTTAATAGCAATTTCAACGCACTTTTGCCAGTCGGCACATGTAACATTTTGAACTGCTTGCAAAAAGAATTGTTTCACAACTTTTAAAAGTGCAGCTTTTAGATGCTAGTTCATTTTTTGTTTTTGCCCATATTAGCTCGATAGGTTTCATCTCGCAGTGACAGGGAAGTAGCCTCAACATAGTTTTATTGTCATGCTTTAATATTTGATCTACCACATACAAATTGTATTTCACTTTATGTAAGTTGATTAAATATAAAAGCTCCCATTGAATCATATCTTGGTCAAAATTTATATTTTTCAATTGTAACCATTCCTGCATTTCGCATGATGTTGGAACTTTCTCCAGTTTACGACAATAATACGACGCATTGTCCATTACAATTACAAAATTTTCAGGCACTTTTTTTTAGTAGTGTTGCAAACCAATTTTCAAATACTATATGATAATCTGAACTTTTTATGCATTCAAAAAGCAATAATTGTCCATCGACGAAACCAAACTTAGAACCAGCACGTAAAACAATCAAACGTTTCCCTTCTCAGTGGGATTTTTTAAACCAGTAGATAGTATACCCATGGTAACGATTGCCTTCGATTTTCTACATTGCAATCGGTCTATATATTTTTTTTATATGACCTTCATTGTCCTAAGTTTCATCAAGGTAATAAATCTTGCGCGCTTTCTTTCTATATTGCTTAGTGGTCTTCAGATATCTATGTTGCCATCTACCTACAGTATCACGTTCTATTAAGCTACTTTTTCAATTACGTTTTAAATACCTGAAATGAAACATGAATTTATATATCTTAATATAATTAACCTGTATTTTTTATGAATGTTACTGACATCTGCGGTAAATCTGGACGATTGTGTATTTAGTTTTATATCTTGTTTAGAGCATTCCATTTTTATAAAAGAAGCTGTGTACAATTTTTCGCGCAGATTTCTTCGTAGTTTCGTTATATGTGGCAACTAAAGAAGGCCAGCTTCTAGAATGCTTAGATGTAGTCACAGAATTTGTTTCCTTATATTCTTTTATTGTATGATAAGCAGTATGTTTTGTAACTCCTAAAAACAGATTTCCATTTTAATAAAGTAAATAGATTAATTTAAATGTCTTAACTACCGTATCAGAAATTCTCGTTACAATAGCAGTAACCTTCATATTCGGTGACTCTTGTAACATTTCCTTGTAAATTTTAACTATGCATTGCTTTTCAACCACAGCTAAATGACTCAAATACAAGCAAGTACGTTGTTCTCTAGCGACACGTTCATTTTGCTCATACTTGGTGTTGCATCCTTCAAATGTTTTAACAAAAATAACAACAGACTCTATGCATAGTTCTTAACAGAACTAATTTATTTATTTAAAAAATACAATAAAATTATATTTAAAAGCAAAAGTTTACAATAACAACTCCTAACCTTACTATAAATTACGATTATAGAATGACAGCTGATTAAGTGAGAAATTTTTGTACTGTGTAAAAACAATCGTGTATGAGCCAATAAAACGTAATATATTTCACGCATTAAATTTAAAACGCTCCGTTTAGTTTAGAAACAGACTATAGTTATTGTTTTGTTCACAATATAAATATTTAGAGACATTTTTAAAAAGCGTTAGTATTTTAAGTAAATTTCAACTGCCAACCAAGTACATATTATATCCATAATTATTTGTAATTTATTAATATTTTTTATTATTAACGGGAATGTTGAACTTCCTTTCAAAAAATGTTCCTTTTATGTATTAGTTATTATTATATTTCTATCGGATTTTATAAACAGATTGACCTCTACCACAAAAATTAATTGTCTGAAGTGTAATATTGGATAAAGAATTTTTAAATTTTCCCAAATATTGTCATATTAAGCATTAAATAGTAAGCAAGCATTACTACATACATTATTTACTTAGAGAATTTAATTAAAGTAAGAATTAACTTTAAAATCAGTTAAAATATCATTTTTCTAAGGAATAAATTGATTATGTTAACTATTAATGCGCCTCATATAAAGCATAAAATCAAACATTTTAAAAATACAGCAAATTTATGTTATCAAAAGAACTCCATTTATTTCCATAGACGCTTAGGTCAGCTTTGTTGCTTTAACAAGTAGTAACATTGTATTCACACAAGTTTCAAAGGGAACGAAAAGGTTATCTGCTTACATGAAATGTCCCGAGGATAAGTGCTTAAGTAAGTAATGTATATCGTAAGTGCAAAAAATTGATTAAGTAGTCAACAATGCAACAATTACAAATAAGTTAGGAATATAGCCGCCGTCTAAGGTTACCGCATCATAAGCAAGAAATGTTCGTGGGAAAGGTCGTATTCAGTTTTTAGTTTTGTATCATCAGCCAAAGCAAGAAGAAGTGCGAAAAGTCGCATGTAATAAAAGGTTTTGGTTCGGAAGTGCCGTGTGTTTTATATTTTAGATAATTTAATCTGTCTTTGTTGAAGTAATTCATCCCGCAGAATTGCCGAATTGAAGTTTCCAAATATTTTGGGATATGTTTTATCGACAAGAAAGAGGCAGCACCATCTTCCTTTGATATCCACCCGCTGAGTCCTTAAGTTACTCTGAAAAATAAAGTGAACGGCTTCCAATTCTAACAGTTTCACGCAAACCACCTCAACGGTAAGTGATGACTCAATTATTTCAACTTTAAAACCTGGGTGTTATAGCGGTCTTACCATATACACAATTCATTGTTGCTAAAATTTAAATTTTAAGTAACGTCAAGTAATAAAAGTGGCATTGGTTCCACGATCTATTTGTGTTATATAAATCAAAGAAATTACACGTGAGATACCTATAATTTCTTTGATCCGAAACAAATAGGTTTTCTTTTACTCTTACTATCAAACGTTTTAACGAACTATTTTGTTTATCGTAAATATATACTATCAATTTTCAATGAAATAACATCTTGTTGCAATAATTAGTTAAACTAGTAGATTATAGTAAATTAATTTGTTTTATGAAAAACACTTGCATACCGGGTACTCTTGCTACGCATGATTCCCTTGTTCTTTGTATATATGATGATCGTGTACTTTAAATGTCGGTAACGGAATTAATGCTTGTTCTTTTAAGTGATGTTAAACCCACCTTCGATTTTGTTTCAATACTGAATACGAACCTCGATTGCGTTGGCTAAAGTCAAAAATTGTTGTTAACTATTTTTAGAGAATAGTTGATTTATCTTCCAATTTTAAATCAATTTGGAGTCTATGTGAAAAGTGAATCATGAACAATATAATGTCTCTTGTGCTCAATTGTTTTTTTTTATTTATCTAAATATCATTTTTACCTACTATTATAACTATACAGTGTGCGTCTAGCAAATTTAATTCTGATCCAGAATTTTGTTATTCAGCCAAAAGTAAGAAAGCATCTGTTTCACGTAAAATTTAAAACGTTAATAACAACCTTATTTGCCATCAGCTTTGTCAGTAATGATATACAGGGTTGTCAAAAATTAGTAATCATTTTTAGATAATTTATGTCAAGTAAAGCATATTTTAAATCTTGTGCCGCGTTAATTAAACTTGAAGTTCTTACAGACAATTTACTTTACTCTCAATATACAGGGCATATCAGTAGTCTAAGTTCATCTTTTATTCAATTACTGTTAAATAAAGATCTGCATATGTTACCCACGGAAAGGGGGCTTTACTACTGATTTTTATAATAAGGTTAGCACCCCGCAACATACAGGCGCGATCATAAATAGTGAGCAATTTCAGCATTAGTATATTTTCTTTTCAGTTTTAATGTCGTACCTGAAGTACCATTAAAGTCTCTGTCCGCACTCCTGAGGTAGGTAACTAACTTCTTGATATACAGGGTGTTTCATAAGCATCGTCTGGTAGCAATTTCGACTTGAAACCAATGGCACTAACCTTTTACCGCCTTTTGTCTTGACTTAACGGACCAACGCACCACGTCTCGCTCCACTGTAGCTCTTCTTGCCGTGATTAAACACTCGGGATTTTCATTTCCACATGCGTTGCTGTAAGTTTAGCCTGTGGCAATATATTGTAATACTTTTCGGGAAATTAGTACAAAGGTACTTTAATATTCCTTAAAGAGTACGATTAATAGTTAAATGAACAGATCTCCTTTAAACTCCAAGGTAACTGATAATTACTCGATATAGTATATGCGAAGAACCTCTGCCGTTTCTCTGCCCATAAATAAATTTAAACTGTGAGCATATGCAGTTATCTGCTTTTGAAAGACTAACTTTCATTCTCAAAATCCTTACTTCATTGCATATACAAATACATAAACTTGGTATAGATCAAAAAACAACTACTGATAAAGGCATAAACTACACTCTTTTAATCCTATATAGCCCTTTTGTGAAAATAATGACATATGTTAACATCTTGCGAACCACTGTAATACTAAAGCCATTGCTTATGCAAAATGTTAGCTATAAGCTGTAGTTACGAATAAAATAGTGAATAGGTCACATTTTTTCATCTTTACTTTCTCTTACCTATATGAAATATAGTATAGAGTAAGTCATCTTTTCGGTCAAAATTTTCGATGTCCAGTTTTTAGCGGAAATACACGTTTTCAGGTCCCCACAGTTTGAAAAACATGCTTTAAGAAATTGATCTCTGTGTGTGTGTGTGTGTGTACGTGTGTGTGTGTGTGTGTGTGTATGCGCGCGCGTGCGCATGCGTTTGCATGTATGCGTGCGTGCGTGCGTGCGTGCGTGCGTGCGTGGGTGCGCACGTGGGCGCGTGGGTGCGTGGGTGCGTGCGTGAGCGCGTGCGTGCGTGCATGCGTGTGTGCGTGCGTGCGTGCCAGGATGCGCGCGTGCATGAGTGCGTTCGGGCGTGCGTGCGAGCGTGCCAGCGTGCGTGCGGGCGTGCATGCGTGCGTGCGTGCTTGCGTGTCAGTATGCGAGCACGTGCCAGCGTGAGTGCGTGCGTGCATGCGTCTGTGCGTGCGTGAGCGCGTGCGTGCGTGCGTGCGTGCGCGCGTGCATGAGTGCGTGCGGGCGTGCGTGCGAGTATGCGAGCGTGCGTGCGGGCGTGCGTACGAGCGTGCGAGCGTGCTTACGTGCATGCGTGCGTGCGTGCATGCGTGCTTGCGTGCCAGTATGCAAGCGCGTGCCAGCGTGAGCGCGTGCGTGCGTTCGTGCGTGCGTGGGTGCGTGGGTGCGCGCGTGCGTGTGTGCGTGCGTGCCAGCGTGTGTGCGCGCGTGCGTGCTTGCGTGCGCGCGCGCGTGCGTGCGTGCGCGCGCGCGTGCATGCGTGCGTGCGTGTGTGTGTACATAGTTGTCACGATATCTCTAAAACCAAACGTCTTAGAAAATTGACATTTTATATATAAGTTTAGTGATACCGTGGCACTTTCTTGAAAAAGTTTCGTTAAAATCGAATGATCAGAAGTGCCACTTTATTCTTGTGATTTTTAGGTTTCTTGCAATTTTTTCAAAAACGGCTATAAAAATTTTTGTTAAACTGGCCACGTTTGTTGCCCCTAGAATGTTATATTATATGAACTAATTGGTTTCTCTGAGAAAATTCTTTGAAGTGAGTTACTGAGAAAAATCTCCAGAGTTCAGCCAGGTTTTGTCTGGCGAGTAAGTTGGATAGGTGGCCGTTCCAATTATCGTCCTCAAAATACAAATAAATTAATATTTTAATGATTTGTGTGGATTATTTACATACTTAATTACATTTCATTTAAATCTATAAATTATTTTTGCTTTAAATCAGCTCAAAACTTAATTATAAAGCTCTTAGCACACGTATAAAGGAAATTAAAAATGGATGAATTATTTATGCTTTCAAATTAATTTTAGTTTACAATTTAGGTGTATAGGAAAGTCACGTCAATTAATTCAAATTAAATTTAAAATGTGTAAGAGAATGTCGTGTGTTGTCTCATACCAGACTTTTATTTCTAGTAGCTACCTGACCCTACGCATTTATGGCCGAATTTTTATGTTAAATTAGAAAAAAATAATGCAGAAAATTTATACATTAAAATCACAAAAATGGTGTAATTTTGAAGGCCACCTATGATTAGTTTCAAATTGATCGTTTTAGTATAGAATCTAGGCTCATTATAGCCGGTTTCACAATAAATGCACACTAGTACAGGTTTAACGTAACTGCAACTTCTCTTTAACAATAAAAAACTTCATCATTTGGATATCATAAGTCTATAAAAGCACAAAATAGTAAAAACTTGTGCAAAATACATATTTGTTTATTTTCCAATTTACAATAAATACACGCAACTATTACCAGTATTGGAAATTAGTTACACATACAAAATTGACCGTAAGCTATTTATATAACTTGAATGTTTGTATAGAATAAATCTGCTTGAACGAACGTGCTGATAAGGTTTTAGCTTCTGTTATACGGGCAAAATTTAAAAATATAGAACAGACACTTACCAACCGTTGTGGTTGTATGAAGCAATAAATCGATGGGCTGAGCTAGATTGTGACGTTCCCCGCAGAAACGTATTAATATTGCGAAACGCGATTAAAGAATTACCATAACACTGGCCAACAAATCAAAATTTTTTTCTACTGTTAGTACTTAAATGAATTCCAAATACATTTAAGTCATTGAAATAATGTGTATTTAGCAGCAAAATACATAATAACTAAGTTGTTGTTCTTAAAAGACATTAAAATACCTTTCAGTCATTATCATAATGTGCATAAATATATTGCACCAAAGGCATCAATTTAAGTGCTCTCTTAAATACAAATGAAGATGATATTAAATTGTTAGTTGCAATTTCACTACACGAAAATGTGTCAGTGGTGGAGATTGTTCCTGTTACATTTGTGGAAGCTTCATTTTTCCCAGTCAAAAGAAAAATATCAGTGATTCAGTTAAGCAGTTGTACTTGGCTTACTTTGGTGTGAAACTTGCAGATCAAGACAAGTTTTGGGCTCCTCGCTAAGTGTGTAAACCATGTGTGGAAAATTTACGACAATGGAGTGAGGGAAAACGCCAAAAGTTAGCTTTTGGCATTCCAATGATCTGGCACGAATCGAGAAACCATGTTGATGATTGCTATTTTTATTTAGTCCAAGTTTCGGGTTATAATAGGAAAAATAAAAATAAAATTGTGTATCCCAATCTTGACTCAGCTATTCGACCAGTGCCTCATTCCGACGAAATACCTGTGCTAGTTTATAAAAAGCTTCATTCACTTTAGGATGAATACGATCAGTATATTCCCGAAGCTCTGGAGGGGCAAGACCTAAATATTGATTTTGAGAACGAACATTTAATTTCTAAGTCTGGATCACAACGTTTTACTGAAGTAGAATTGAACGACTTAGTAAGTGATTTGGGTCTATCAAAGGAATCATCTGAACTACTTGCTTCAAGATTACATGAAAAACTTACTCGAGCAAGGTACGAAAATAACTTCTTATCGTAGCAGGGAAAGTGATCTTTTACAATATTTTAAACATAAGTGTGAGTTTGTTTATTGTAATAATGTGGAATGTTTACTAATTAAAAGCGGAGTTACACAATATCATCCCAATGAGTGGCGTTTGTTTATAGACGGTTCAAGCAGAAGCCTCAAGTGTGTCTTACTACATAAGGGGAATGTGTATGGTGCAATTCCTCTTGGATATTTTGTTCACTTAAGAGGAACATATGAAGACATTAAAAATGTTTTGAAGTTCTTAAAATATAAAGAGCACAACTGGATTACCTGTGTGGATCTTAAAATGATATACATTTTTAATTAAAACAATTTTTGGATTAAACTGTGTAACTTTAATAAAAATTAAACGTTTCGAAAACTATTCGTTTTCTTTTTCAATAAATTGACAACTC
>JAHWXV010590854.1:0-18617 GCA_024586415.1 Phrixothrix hirtus | reverse complement strand
CCACAGAATGTTATTTAAAAAAAAGGATTATCATGAATTTTAACTAGAATTTCTGCTGTAAATTGTAACCGTATCTGAGGATCTTCAGGCGTAAGACCTTGTACAAGGTGTATCTTGAATGGGTGGTACTGATGCTCCTTCAATACTCTTTGTATTAATGTCTTGCTAATATTCATTGCTGCTCAAACCTGACGGATGGAAGCATGAGGATTAATCCCCATGTATGCCAAAATAACTATCGAGTTATCTTCACTCCGTACATTTCTTTGACGAACACTTTGCTGTTTGCCATTAGGAAAAGTACCGCTTCTCAATTTTTGTTCGACTTTGGCAAACGTTGTGTGGGCTGGAGCACTACGATTCAGAAATCTTTCTCCAGAATTTGAGACTCTCTTCCATTTTTGTGGCATCCCCATAAATTAACAATATGTCAACATATTTGTTACACGTAAATAACGTTGACATTTTGCGACTTAACGACATATAAATAAGTTGATCGAACAATTTCTATTGACTGTCAAATTTAATAAACAAACAATCCAAGACAATTACGTTTTTTGTACAATAGACAATTTCCTTTTCTAAAGTGTTTTTTAAAATTTTTTCATTCAACATTTTTAGGTTTTATATCAATGAATTGTAAATAAAACAGGCTTTTTATTGATATGACAATATACAGGGTGTTCTATTTGACTTTTCAAATTTGACATTGACAGCACCGAAGTTAAACGTCAAAACATAGACTTTTATTTACAGATGTAAAGTCCCTTACGACTAATACATAACCTCCAAGAATCAAAATTTTTTCTCTCGTCATAACGGAGTTATTAGCTAGGGTGCACGTTTTGGGACACCCAGTTTAGACTATGCATTTCTAAACTTGGAATTGAGAATACATAAAAACGTTTGGGGATTGGCATACGAAAAAACAAATTTGCTTCCAGTCGGTCCGGATTGAAGTGACAAAAAGTCCCCAAAACTAATCAACTTTTCTTTACATCATACCGAATTAATTGTGAAAAACCGCATTGAATTAACTTAATAGGTTCTAGAGATATCCTGCTAATAAACTGCAGACTATGGACTGACCGACAATTTTTTTGCCTAAATTGACTCAGAATTGTCTGAACGTGTACATTTGAAGAAAAAAAGGTGTGTTAAAATTTCTCTCCGCGATAACGTTCCAAAACCTCGGCACACAACACAAATACACAAATACAAAAAGTAACGTGTCTTCCAGAAGTCTTGGAATTAATTTTTGGCATGACTTTGACAAGGTAGGTCTTCCTTATTTCACACACATATTAAAATTAAAACGTCAAAACAAATAACCAACAAATGTAGTTTTTATTAGTTATCACTGAGTATTACACTGTTCGAAGAAAAACAAAAGATATTTATTGTGGAAAGTTATTTTCATAATGGTCGACGTATGTGTTAACATTTTCAGGTTTAATAAATAAGAATTACAAATTTGGTAGTTATTTGTAATAATCAGTGACAACTAATAAAAGTTGCATTTGTTGGTTACTTGTTTTGACGTTTTAATTTTATTATGTGTGCGAAAAGACCTACCTTGTCAAAGTCATAGCAAGAGTTGATTCATAGGCTTTTAGGATACACGTTATAAACACATGAAGTTTATCAGAGTACAAGATCTATTATAATGATGTAAAAAATAAATCACGATAATCTTCCGAAATGGCCTACTCCCGTTTTGACACATAATCTAGCCTGACGTTCTAAATAATTACAAACTGTATCAAAATTACTGAAGATTGTCATATTTATATACAAGCAAGTTCAATTATTACAAGCGGTTGTTTAATAAACTTGTAGGTTTCTACTTTTTTGTATTCGATTTTATTATTACAGACCAATTCTTTTAAGTGGTAAATTGTTAACTAGCCTAATATTTTGTTTATTATTATTTGTTTATTTTGAAGTGCTGATATAAGGTCGATTTTTCCTTTCTTATAATTATAGTTAATGCATTATTTCTACTTGTTCGTTGATAGATGCATTATTTTTCCAAATAAATAAATAATAATATTTGTAAATAGGTCCTTTACTTTTCTGCTGTCATGTGTCACAATAATTTTCAAAGTCAATTTATTCAAAAGAGGCTGCACAAATTAAGAGAAAGTTGGATTAAAAAACTGACAGAGGAAAACATTCTTGTTCCCTCTAGAAAGGACGCCCATGATTTTGATAACCAAGAATTAACTAATGCATCTTATTAAGCGTGAAAAGCTAAATTAGTGACAAAATGTTGTCTATTCATTCTCCACCGTTCTTCAAATAATATAAAAAACCAATTTCAAGTAGTGCAGTACGTTGTTAATTGTAGTTCACTTTAAAAAAAATAAATAAAAATAACGTGCCTTCAACATAGAAAAATAAAATAATCTCTAATATTAATTTATTTTTCTAAAGTACCTAGAAAATTAAAATTTATAAGATTCAAGATCACTTACAAGTTGGTATGTGACAATAAGTGAAGTAACCAGTGCACAAGATAGACCAATTAAACTTCGAAGATGACCGTAATTAAAACTTCATTAATAAATATTCTGAAGATATATCCTTCTACATATAAGTTACTTCGAAGGTAAACAAATAGAAAAGTTTCCTTAAATATAGTTTAGATGTCATAAGTTGATGATGTTTGAAAAGAATTAATTAAACTCTACCGACAAATTGAAGACTGTTAATGTCACCATTAAAAATAATTTTAATTCGCACCAACATGCTTAAGAATAAATAAGATTGTATGTGTATATATAATTCTTACATAAATAAGGTAAATTAACTATAACGTAAATTAACTAGTTGTAACATCTCTTTAGGTTAGGTAGTTAAAATTATACAAAGCGGCAGATTTTCTAACTAAATAAAACGTCCAAATCAATACGTGGCCATCCCAATATATAGTATATTAAAAAAATTCAAGGAAACGTTTATCATTTTGTCACAAACATATCTAAGTTAAGGTGTAATGCTAGGATTCCGCAAACGTGGTAGCCATTTGGAGCAACTAACCCAAAACCAAATTTAAACTCATTCAAAAGCTAGCAGCTGGATTGGATAAACCAACTGTGGAAAGGTTATATAAGCCCAAGACGACTTAAAATTAACGTCTTTTTCTGATCAACTAGAATCGATCAAACATCGCAAAGTTACCGTGTAATTATTCTAACTAAGTTAAATCAGTCTGACGCCTAATGATCCAGTCATCATTGCGAATTGATTTGGAGAAGGAACAAATCACCTACGAAAGTAGGTAATAATAATTAATTTCAACACGACCCGGCGTGTGAAATAATCAAAAGCGTGAAAATCTAACACCATAGAAAATGTTTTTGCTTCAATAACAATAATTCATGGTCAGGAGTGACGCGCTCACTATAAATTAAAAGACATCTAATTTAAAAAGTTAAGATAATTTGCATTTATAATAATAATGTTAAGGTCTTTATTTACAACTCAAAAAGTACCTAAAAAAATTCACAGTTCAAAATAGTAATATAAAATTAAGTAAAATACTATTTGAAAAATGAAAAAGGGCGAAATTTAGCTTTAAAAACAATAAAATTGTTCTTCCACTTAACCCTAATAATTAATGATAATATTTTTTTACATTTATGACGCAAAAAGATAAATATATAATTAAAGGTAATATCGACCATTTTTTTTCTTTTCTATAGGACAAGTCCATACTGTTCTGCTGAAAAATAATATACCATGTGAATACGAAATCTACTTATGGAAAATCTTTAATATCATTGGGCACATAATTATAATATTTAGTGATGGTATATGAAAAAGAACGCTTAAAATTTTCTGTGTAATATTGAGGTGGTGTAAGAGTCCCTTTAAATCTTGAATTTAGATTGTAAACGTCAGTTTGAAATCTTATCTTATTGAACAAATATGGAGGAATTCTCTTAATTATAATTTTGTGAAATCGCCAAACAGCATGTAGATAGCGCCTCTTCAGCATATTAAGCCAACCAGCTTCTGATAGTTTATATGAGATACGTTCATATTTGCGTATTCCAAAAATTAGTCAAACAAAAGTTTTGCAGATTTTGGATTCTACCTTTGTCAAAGGCACTCAGATGAGAGCCATAGACTACATCGCAATGGTCAAAGTGAGTGCATTACATAAAGTTATTTTCACTTTAGTACTTACGGAATGTCTATTTTGATATAAAATTCTTCAATGCAATATGCTTTCTGCAAAAATTCTGACAGATGGCCAGTAAATTTTAAATCACTATCAAAATAAACTCCCTGGTTTTTAATATTTTCTGTAGTAGATAAGGGCTACCCATCGATTACTAGCCGTACTCGATTTTTAATCAAGTTTTTGTTAGCGGCTCTACCAACAGATTTTTTCGGGTTTATTTTAAGACAAAGACGATTTAGTTAATCAGATAAACAGGATAAATCAAAATTAATAGCTACCATTGCTTGCTTGAACTCGTTACATTCAAACGATAGATTCAATTAGATATCATCAGCGTAAATATGATGTTGTCCGAAGTAAAAACTCCCTGAATTAACGAGGTATATAAAACAAACTGTAGTGATCCCAGAATAGACCCCTGGGGAACACCAGATTTAATTGTTTAAGAAGATGACATGCTGTTTATGTATTTGACACACTGTGCGCGATTTGATAGAAAGCTTGATATAAGTTGAACAGCATCATGAAGAATAGATGGAAGCATGTCATGGCTTAAACTATCAAATGCCTTGGTGAGATCTAATAGAACCAGACAGGTAACAAGACCTATATCACTAGCATGTAAAATATCGTCAGTTATGTTTAATAACGCAGTTGCATAACTATGACCAGCTCGAAAGCCAGAATACATTATAGGCGTTAATTTGTTTTTTTGTATGTGGCATATAATTTGTTTTTCTAATACACGTTCAAAATTTTTGAAAATGTAGGTAGAATACTGATTGGTCTAACGTCTTGGAAAGTCTCAGGCTTGGATATTTTGGACATGGGAACCACTATTGCTTTTTTCCAAATGTCAGGAAAAATGTGATTGGTTATGTAGAAGTTAACTATATGAGTAATAAATGGCGTACATAAGTGAATTGTGTCAATATTGATTTCATTAACACCAACAGCTTTACTCTTTCTTTCAATGATAATTTTGAATACTGTGCTTTCATCTACAGGATCGAAAGTGAGAAATGAATTAATATAACTGGAAACATTAGAGTTATAGAACATTTTTACTTTATAATCGCTTTGCATATTAGATCATAAGTTCACAAAAAAAGTGTTGGTATCTTCACAATTAAATAAGCGTTCCGGCAACTGTTTCTTTTATTTAATTAAATTTAGGTTTGTAGCCTCCTTCCAGAATGATTAAGATTGATTGACCTAAAATTTAATAATACAGTATGATTTCTTTTCCTTTTTAATTTGAGTCTAAATAACGGTGAATAGTTTCTATCATTCATTCAGAAATTCTTTTATTTAAAATCCAGGTAAAAACACAAACACTTTTCTTAAGACCTAAATATATAATCCCTTTAGTATTTAGAGTAAACCAATTATTAACAAACGTTTTTCCTGTATAAATATTAATATCGGTCTTGTAAATTGATAACATCTAAACCATAAATTAGATTTAATTATTTTACATTAATTCTATTATTGCATATTATTTTATTATCTGTTAAATGCATATAATTTACTTTTTATTTCTATTTTAATAAATTATTTTATACTGATATTTGTTTGCTCGAAATAGTAACAAAGCTTCATTTTAACCAAAAACCCTTAACAGATAAAAGGTAAATAACTGTATTAGGTCTAACTGTCACAAGTAACGGATGCGCTACAAAAGTATAGAAGTTTTCTGGCCTAATTTAAAGAAATAAACCGATCGAACAACCACTCAATTAATAATAAATCAATTAAACCGTCGCAACCAACAAATAACATAAACATGTCGTATGTAAACAAATTTTTATATAGAGAATAAATGACGCGGACTATTTTAAATGGCATTATCTGGTAAATTCTTTTTACAACCGACGAACAATATTTATTTTAAACATTCCTAGTATTTTATGTTGTAATATTTTAAAACAATAGGAATAACTAACTCTCGTTATATCTCAATCTCTACTGCCTTTTAGAAAGGTTTCACTTTTAGAAACAAGTGCGCTTGACTGAAATTTTATTATTATTTATTTATGGTTCTTGATTAAAATTTATTTGAATTTTTTAAATGTTTATTTCTTATTATTCAATATATCACCTGTTCAAATACCCCATTATTAATTTTACTAGAAGAAAATATCTTAAATCCTCATTGCATTTTCATACGTTATAGTGACCGATGTAAACATAAGGATTACACAAATAGTAATAAAAATATCACTGTGGTTCCTTCAACATTTTAAAGCTGTCAAATTCACTTCAAATAAAATCGATAAATTTTAATAAAACTTAAATTGATGAAAAATAAAGGATGCATTCTAGGGCGTTATGTATATAATTGCCAATCAGTTGTTATGAACTGTACGATACGTGTGGTTTATGATACTTATGATACAGACACTTCATTTTTTTGGGCAAATAAAGACTCGTAATCGAGCCCTGAAAGAGTGTAGACGCTCCTTTGTAGATCACAAGTAATCTACAGATTAGGCCCCTTCTATTCAACAAACAACTGACTATCAGGCCGTTAAAATAGCTGTATCCTTGTACGAACAAGAAGCACGCGAAACCTAGTGCAGTATGCGGAGACCATGCGTGACCCAATTGACGACCTTGGGGTCGCTTTTGGCTTTAAAAAACCAGCTAAAAATAATTATCAAGAAGTGGTGATTAATCCAACACATAAGTCAACAATGCGACGCAACGTTCGCGAAAAAAGACGCGATGGAACTAATACCGCAAACTACGAACTATTCTTCTGAGGAAGAAGACGCGCACGATTGCTTTCATCAGCAGGAAGGGAAGAGCCCAGACCCCTCCGAAAAATAACCAAGCAGAACGGATATGAAGTTCTCCCGAGCTTCAAGTACGAAGAATCAAGTCAGGATACAAGTACTATATCGAATGCATCCAAAGAGATCCCTCTCAGTGCTTAGAGAAAAAGAAGAGTCTAGTAATATAACCGTTGGAATAAGAATCCAGCCAGTTTCTAAAAGTGATGTCAGAGGCATCACTAAGTACTTCCACGCTGAGAGGAATTATTAAGAAGGGGCCCACCAGTGCTTTCGGCAAGCAAGGATAAGGCGCGGTAACGAAAATATTCCCATGCCATTAAATTACATCGAGTTAGAGAAAAACATTCATGGAAAACAAATTTATAAGTTGAAAGCAGTGATGTCGCTTTCAATCAAGGTAGAAGTGTCACTGCTGTCAGAAGGCACTGTAAAATCTGCCCAAAGTGTGGTAACTCGCATCAAACATGTCACTGTGAAAAAGTGCACGCAACACCGGCGACGGTGTCCGGGGTGTCTATATGGTTTCTGCTACGTGAAGAGGGTTTTAACACGCCGAGGCTTCCAAACAATTGTAAATGTAAATAAAATAGTTAATTGAAATAAATAAATTAAATGGCTTGCGAATTTTGTTACAATTGGTGTCAGAAATGCGATTTTAATGTTTTGATCGTAAACTTGCAACAAAATTAAATAAGTAACTCAAAGTTTGTATGAAATATTTTATATATGCCAGTCACAAGATATATGAACAAAAATATGAAATCCCTAATGGAAATTGTGCATAAAATGAAATCAAAATAAATCACAAGAAGAAATATTATAAATTAAGGCAAGTCAAAATAAATTACAAGAAGACGTGAAATTGAATCTAAAAGAAAAATTTTCATAGAATCAATTGAAATTTCAGGAAAGTTTCAAATACAATTACACTTATTTAGGAGAAAATTGAGCATCGATTAAACAAAGAAATCGAAGCCATCACGGGAAAAGTCAATGGGATTACAATGATGACAATGTCGAAAAAATTGAAAACATCACAAGTAAGCAAAAAATATGATGATATACGCCAAAACTTTATTCTCCTAATCATAGCCAAGAATGGTAGCGCTTCGGAGCATGAAATATCCTCGATTGATCATATAGAACAAGAAGAAGTGAATGCCTAAGAATAAATAAAATTGTATATATAAAATTCTTAGACTTAAATAATGTAAATTAATTAGTTTTAGCGTCCCCTTAGGCTAAGTTGTAAAATTTATACAAGACGCTAGGTTTACTAAAGCAAAAGAAGAGTCATAACGAAAACGTAATCATCTCAAGCTGGAAATTTATGAAATTTGCCGCAAATAAATACCGAAGTTAGGTATTGACGCTAGGAATTCGCAAATCGACACGATTTATGCAAATTAGAGTGTAATCTGTGATAATCGACTAACCGAAAATCAGATTTAAATTCGTTGGTTTAAATTCAAAAAGGAAACAGCCGTATTGGACAAACCAACTTGGGAAAAACTATATAAATTCAAGACATCAGAAAATCAGCGTTTCTTTCCTGATCCATGAGAACCAATACACAGATATTGTCAAGTTATAGTGCAAATATACAGTGACAAGTTCAAACAGTCAAGTTCGCGGTGAATTAGGGAAGGAACAATACAAGTTTCATTGTTACACTCACGACCGTGACGGTCACATAAAGCTCGCTCTAATTCACAGAATATTTATAACACGACACCGACCGTTGATTAAAAAGATAAGTATGGAAATCCATCACAGTGGAGAAAACTACGCTGCAAAATATAGATAGGCTAATCTTGATTTAAATTAGTTTCTCTCTATCCGGTAGTGATAATTTGGCGCGATAAATTAAAAGACAATCAAGCTTCAGTTTAGACATAAATTGCATTTATTTTATTTAGCTAAATAAAGGTGCACAATTTTTACTATACTTCTTTACAAATGTTCCATTCATATCCAGGTAGAAATAGGAATACCTTTCTTTAGATAAAACTATATTAATCTTACTTAACATTTAAAATAAAATAGCTGTAAATAACAAACCCTATTTATAAACTAATATCATCAAAACGGTAATTGATAATACTAAGATTTCATTAATTTAAATTTTTTAGTCAATTATTGCATTTTTATTTACTTTTTTATGAGTAAAAAAGAAATTATTGTTTTCGTCCAAAATTCTGGATTTCGAAATGTTAGTGGAAATACACGTTCTTAGGTCCCGTGAGCCGAAAATAGTTTTTAAAAATTGGTTTGAATGTGTATGTGTGTGAGTGCCTGTGTGTGAACAGGATATCTCTAAAACGAAAATGTGTAGCTAAACAAAATTTTATATTTAAATTTGGGGCTATCGGGACATGCGACGGCAACATTTTGATTAAAATCGGATAACCGGAAGTGACAATTTACTCTTGTCATTTTTTGGTTTTTCACAATTTTCTCGAAAACGGCTGTAACAATTTTGTTTAAGCTTGCCGCGTTTCTTACACCTGCGATGCCCTTGTGGTTTTCCCAAAAAAAATGTTCTGAAGCGAGTTATCGAGGAAAATCTCTGAAATTAAGAAGCGTTTTGCGTGTCCAGATGGCAACATTTTGATTAAAATCGGATAACCGGAAGTGACAATTTACTCTTATCATTTTTTGGTTTTTCACAATTTTCTCGAAAACGGCTGTTACAATTTTCTTTAAGCTTGCCACGTTTCTTACACCTGCAATGCCTTGTGGTTTTCCTAAAAAAATGTTCTGAAGCGAGTTATCGAGGAAAATCTCTAAAATTAAGAAGCGTTTTGCGTGTCCAGATGGCAACATTTTGATTAAAATCGGATAACCGGAAGTGACAATTTACCCTTGTCATTTTTTGGTTTTTCACAATTTTCTCGAAAACGGCTGTAACAATTTTCTTTAAGCTTGCCGCGTTTCTTATACCTGCGATGCCCTTGTGGTTTTCCTAAAGAAATGTTCTGAAGCGAGTTATCGAGGAAAATCTCTGAAATTAAGAAGCGTTTTGCGTGTCCAGACGGCAACATTTTGATTAAAATCGGATAACCGGAAGTGACAATTTACTCTTGTCATTTTTTGGTTTTTCACAATTTTCTCGAAAACGGCTATACCAATTTTGTTTAAGCTTGCCGCGTTTCTTACACCTGCGATGCCCTTGTGGTTTTCCTAAAGAAATGTTCTGAAGCGAGTTATCGAGGAAAATCTCTGAAGTTAAGAACTGTTTTGCATGTGCAGTAATTTGAATGGGTGAACATTGCAATTATGGTTCCCAAAATGAATGTATATAATATTTTAATCAGTTGTGGACCTTATTTACATATCTATAATACGTAAGAGAAAGTCGTGTGTTGTTGTCCAACATCCATTTTTTTTATTCAGTTATGTGTACATGTTTAATTTTTATTCTATTTTAATTGTTTTATACTGACAATGCTATTTGTTCGAGACCATACAAAGCTTGTACGTAATAAAAACCCTTAACAGGTAAAAGGTGTATAACAATATTCGTTTTAAAATGGCTACTTAAATAATGAGATTTGCGTGACCAATGGCCTCTAAGTCACGCTCGATCGACGACTTAATAATAAAAAGTCCATTAAACCGTCGCGGCCACGAAAAAGCGTATTTACCTATCCTAGAAGATGGAATTTGGAATGGTAAAACACGCCAGTCCAACTATTATAAGCAAATTATGGCGGCCTCAAACTTTCACAAGTGGGCTATGGAAGAAAAAGCAAGCGCGTTGATAATCGCTTCACGTGAAGCGCTTTGGGTATTTTACAAACTGTATCTGACGACCTACAAAGCAATTTGGAAATTGGAAATGTGCTACGGAGACAAACACCTACAGCAAGCTCACTGCACCCAAGAAAGGCATAGAAGTCAAAAAGACAAGATATCCTTAAGAATTCAAAGCCGAAATTGCACGGTTAGTCAGATCAGCGTATCCGAACGCCCGAGAGAGTTTCATCGAATAACTTAGGGTACAAAAGAGATTCAGAAACGCAGCCGGTTCGAAGAATCTTATTAGTGCCTTGGCTCATGCATTAGAATTTGAAGCGGGCAAAAAATCATTTAAAGGCCAAGCACGTGTGCCTGTGAGAGAAGCGCAGGATGGTATTGAGACCCTGGAAGAGATACTCTTACAAATAATTAGGACGCAAAGACCTTCTGAACGAGGGGCACGAAATTTAAAGCGCAGAGATAAGTGATAATATACAGGTGGTCGAACATCGTGCAGGGAGGAATTTTAGAGACGGCTCTCGGTTTGCAGATCTTTATCGGGATCCACAAAGTCCGGTTCGGTATTATCACTGAACAGTACATAAATCTCTTTGATGTGTACGAAGATTACCGTTTGGCCCATTGTGGTACAAAAGGTCAACGGGTTTCTCGTGGTATTGCTACCTAAGGGGTACTACCTGGAGAGCGCCGCGCCGTCACCACCAGCGTATACGAAACTATACATCATAAACCACGTTATGAAGCAATTTTGTGCTAATTGCAATAGGAATTCGCCATACCAAAGATCGATTGTGAGCTAGATCAACTGAAATGGCGCGTGGTGCGAAACACGATACAGATTACAAGAATGGGAATCCAGATTCTGGTTTTTTACCATAAAGCGTACCCTCATCTTTCCTTCCAATTCTTAAAGTTTGGTTAGCACAGAATTTGAAAATTCCAAAGTTGAGGGTTGTCTTAATGTGCACTTTGAATTCGCCCCTAATCTATTCTATCAGGCCTGCTCAGATGTGCCGAGTCTTAAAATTAAATTTAAATTATTTTCAATTTTTGTTGCATTATTTCAAAACAGGAACATTATTTTTTAATAAAAAAAATGGGAATATTAATATTTTGGTATAGATTTTATATTAAACGGTGTTTAATTAACAAGCGCCTAAGTGAGTTAGGATCATTATTTGTTAGGACTCGGGAATTGTTTGCGTTACGCTACTGATGTTAACGTAGGCTACGTAATTTTAATTTCTGAATTACGTGCAGTTTTTGTGTTTGTTTTATTTATTACCAAATATGTCATAAAATTAATCAATATCGTTGAAGGTTAAAATGATTAGAAGATAAATGCTACTTTTCTAAATATTTGTTCTGAATTTTAACTTACCGAGTGAAGAGTTTCTTAATATTATGATTTGCATAAACAGATTTTATAAATTGTCATAAAAATTTATCAACTTACTAAAACAAGTTTTTGTAAAAATAGAAAAAATTTTTTATTTCAAAGTTGAGAGATTAATTTTTTATTTCGAACGCCGAATTCTTTTATAATGTTGAAATTTAAAATAATTAGACAAATCCTTTAGGATGAATCGAGAAGATCAAGATTGACCAACTCCTTAACAAAGTTTTATAAAAATATTTGTGCCGCTATGCGTTTTACGCATTCATTGAAACTGTAAGGTAAGGCGGTGTCAGCGCATTCTAATATCTGAAATTACGATTACGGTGTTAAAGAACACGAAGCGAAGACACTGCGCGTCAAACCGGATGAATTGTATGATTGCATACAACGAATTAATTTAAAGCAAATAATGGAATTACAAATTGCGTCATTATTTTGAATTCTACAAATAAGTGCGAGTTTTGGATGTCATCTATAGTAAGGGTGTAAAGCTGAACAGGGTAAATTAGTTAAATCGGCACGCTGATATCGATATGCTTTTCGTGCAGAAGCAAGAGGATCGACTTGAAAGTGTTTTATAGGAAATAGAGGGTTTAGGCGTTTGGTGGTTCAAAAAGATGCGCCCTGCAGCTTCCTCAGACTGGCGACGAGCTTCCAGACAAATGTGGGGGAACTCGCTATCGGCTAAAGTGTGATTTGGTGTTATTCGCAGGACGGCGCCGCCTGCTTCGGGGGTTAGAGGGGAATCTAGACAATATATAGTGATTTGCATAGGCCTGGTTAGAAGGTAATAAGTTCGTCAGAGCTGGAGCAAAAGGTGCGTCTGTGATTTTGGTAGCGTCGGGGAAGACGTCGACGAGGTTACGTCCACGTGAAGCAATAGCGATCTTGGCGGAGCGACTTCGACAGTGTGTTCGCGGCCGCCGAACCAGCAGTACGCATGGGAGAGCGCGTTATCATGTGTGTAATGTTCCGCGACTCGCGACTGCCGTGGCGGCACCGGTGGTCCGGCAGTGAGTGACAGTGAGTGCGGAGCAATATGTCCCAGTCATGGTGAAGGTGTTGTTTCTGGGGCTGTTAGCTGCTACTATGTGTGGTTTCGTCAGCGTCGCTTCCGTGCCCCAGATAACTCGGTCCTACCGCGAAGAAGCACCGTCGCTGGCGTCGCCGCAACCTCCTTCGGCGGAGGATCCAGCGGTTCGCAGCGAACGTAGCACCAATTTATCCCATATCACCGGCACCGCTAGAAAAATTCGAATGTACATCAAGAACCAGCATCTGCAGTTGCTTCCTGAGGGCATCGTCAACGGAACAGCCGATGATCACAGCATATACAGTGAGTCTTCTGTTATCAGGGACCAATGATACGATCGATGTGTAAACGTCATCTATATGCAATACACTGACCTACTGCATTAGTTATTATCGTGACCGACTGCCACTATCATTTTAGGTCATAATTCTTGCGCGCCCCGCTAAGATACCACCACATTAAATAGACGCCCTCGAAAGCCCATCATTTAAATTTTATCATTTTCTAGAGGTGCAATAATAGATAACCTTAACGGCCTTGTTAGTATATAATAAAATATTATTATAATACACAATTTTAAATTACGCTTCTTGCGTATTCAAAATTTACATTCCACATTTTATATTTGCACTTCCTCCTAAAGTTATTGATAGAACCTGGCAAAGCATGCTACTTACATACATGATATAAGTGTAATAAATTGCCTACATTAGTCATCTACAAGATTATAGTTGTTTTGTAGACTAATCATCCCCAACGAGTAGAGTCCTCCAGGTGTATAAAACTGTAGTTTGATAAAATAAGTACTCACGACTGATTGACAGATAATGGTTGATTGACCGATCCGGGGGATAGACTAGAAGCGGGTTCACCGGCACGATACCCACGAAACCGTGCTCGAATTAGTCGCGAGACGATGTCGCGTCAGCGTGCTTGCGGCTATTAGCAGCAGGTGCTAAAATAAGCTTGACCTATGTAGAGGAACATGTCCAGGTCATACAGGTAGCATTAGTTTTTTTTTTGAAACTGAAACTGGAGATTGAAAAGTAGGTCTTTTCAATTTTCTTTCGATTTTCTAAAAATTATCGGTAACGAGCGCAACTATCAATTATGGTAATTCGAATTGCGTACATTAAATGCTTAAATAATTAACTATGCAAATGTAATCAAAACGCGCGTAACGTCTCCTGGAGATAAAATTTGTGGTGGGTCCTTTAATCCCGCTTTAAAATCTCTCTTTAAACATTAAACAAAAACATTACAGTAACTTATAATCAGCTCATTACGGCAGTATTTTCATTTTATATTTGTTTAGTAAAGAATCTGTCAGTGTTAATCTTAATTCTTCGAGAAACATTTGTAAGCTTCAGTTTATGTATTTAAGAGCTTTTATTTACTTTTAAACACAAATACTTTTAGAATTATGTAGCGAATGTTTAAATTTGGATCAGTTTCAGTAATTATTTTGAGCTTCGAGATATAAAAATTTCCTTTGATTTTAAAACATTATTAGCGTTAAAATCAAGCGCTTACGTTCAAGCTCGCCAGTTAAATTTAAACGCGATTTTTTAATGCAAACACCAGGAAATCTGTACTAATATTAATACCTACGTATGCGATAACAAAATTATCAAAACTACTTCCTGTTAAATTTTAAAACTAATTTTTTGCAGTTCATTCAAACATTTTTTCTCAATGGACGTTTCATTGTCGGACGGTTTCGCAAACGTTCAGGACCGACTTCAGACGTTTTAATGCTCTCATTTTTAGACTAATTCCAAATTTAAAATTTAAAAAGTTTTCGAAACAAAATGGCGCCACTTTAAAATAAGCCAAATCATATTCCAGGTTTATTAACAGAATTCAGTTAATGATGCTAAGCATCAGTGATTCAAGCACTGATCTGTAACACACAATTCGAAAAACATTTTAATATTGAAAACGTTAAAAGAAAATAATTTCCATTCACTTAATACAGTTTTAGTTGTAACGTAAAAAATTCGTAAATTTAACTTCTGAATTCACTTTCACAGTGATAACTTTCGAAAAAGCACTATTCATATGTCTGCTAAATACCAATAATGTTTACTTCAATGGTAACCTTCCTGCATCCGCTATACAATGAGTTCAGAAATGATCGAAAGTTGGCATCGTAACGATAACTGTAATTCGAGAATTTTAATTGATTCATGTGTGAGGAATTTTTGGAAAACTGTATTTTTTATTATTTTTTAGTCTGGGAATTTTTAAACAAAATTTTCAATTTTTAAATTTACCGTGTCGTCTAGATACATTTTTGCAATTTTGCATAATAACAGACCTTACAAAGATTATTTTCATTCGCATACGTTTTTTGTACATAACTCCTCTTTTTATGTGCTTTTGAATAGTGAAACTTGAAAGTCAGTCAAACTTTACCACATCTTGTGTACACTATTTTAAATACATAAGAATGGATGCGAACCATGTATCGATAAATTAAACAAATAAGACAGCGAATTATTGAATGTAAAAATAAATAAATTTCTGTTGAGAATTAGTAATTCACTGACATGACAATGATGTTTGTAATACATATTTCTATAAAGCAGAAATTTTTATAATTTTAATCATTTCAATGTACCTAAAAAAAACTATTTTAGTTAGACCTGCGAAATCTAAATAAATTTCAGAATTTGTTTAAATTTTTGAATAATTCAGATTTCTTTTGTACTTTTGTCGTTACATATGCTTACAGGATGTATCATTAAGACTCCAAGAAATTGTTTTAAATTAACGCGAAATTTCTAAGCAAAGTTCTACACAAGGTGATGTTAAAATCCACCGACAAACTTGGACGCGCGGTAGTTCCAAATCTGGACAAAAAACTAAACATGTCATTTTAAGAGAATGATGCAAAACATGTGATGCGGTTGTTACGTCATTCTAAATTACAGCATGCAAATAAATCGAGGACATCATTTCATTTATAACGTCGCATTGTTTACAAACGTTGTATGTAATGTTAAATTATCATTTTGGGTTTTATCAAATGCTCCTACAACGGCGGGGTCATTTATTGTAAATACTAGTACATTCCAGATGTTCTATGGAGATCGAGTTCTGGTTTTAAAATAAAACTTCTTTTATTAGTTCTAAAAACTACTTATTTTATGACTGATTCCAAATAAAGTAAATTTATTGAAAAGGTGAGTGTTTTTTAAAGATTCTATTAATTTGGCGAGAGGGGTCAATTTACCTGTGAGCTGTTAGAGAACATAGGTTTGCGTTACTAAAATTGCGCTAAGTCGCTTTTTATTTATTGTATAATGGATTGCATTATTAATTGATAATTTAGTAACTCATTGTCTTTCTATAAATTAAACTACAAACAGTTAAATTAGTTAAATGTGTAAAATTCGAACGTACAACATTTAGATATATCTGTAGTAATTCGTTATTCAAACATGTTATATCATCTAGTAGAAATTAGATTTTGTATACACGTATTTATTTATATTCACAGTTTCATGAAGTTCTCAAAAGTTTACATTTTCAATTTTTTCCATGTGTTCTTTTTTATGCGATTTTTTGTTAATGGACGTGGTTAAGCATCTACAGTACCGTGTTAAAGTTTGTCTGCCAATTTTAAAATCACTCAATATACATTTTAGATTAGTGAGAAATCAAGGCACTTTTTCTGTCAATTTTGATCAAAACAATTCGAAAAACAAACGAATTTTAAGGCAAGAACGTAACGACTGGCACTATGCTATTAATTTCTGCTTTAAACGGAAAACTACGGCGGTACTATCGTAAGCATGTAGCTTTATAGACAATCTATAATATAAAAACTTAAAGTAAAACTATATTTTTCAAAAAATACTTTTATAGAATTTGTAGAATTTTTTAAATTTAGATATGAATTTTTTTTAATAATGGTGAGTAATTTTCGATTGCATGATTTAACCTCGTCAGTATTAATTTTATCACTACATAATACGGTATTCTCGCCAGAGGGCCATAAACTCACAATAGATGACCTCAATCCCCCGATTCAACGGTGACTGACAGAGAAAAATAAATCATACTTTTTGCATATTCACGTATAAGAAATATTCCTACTTTCTTTGCAAAAGCTGAAAAATTTTACGTCTTTTACGCTTTGGAAATGGCGCATTATACAGAAACATTTTATGAGGAGTAAATTTAACAAACTTTTTTTCGTGCCCAAATTTTTTATTTCGTAAGTTTTGCGCGACATTCATGGCCGATTTTCGATTTTTGTTATATTTGTTGAATTCGTGACCTGTAGATGTTTTGTTACTATTTATGTCTTTCAGCTTCAACTTACAAATACTTTGCATCTACAATGTAATAAACTAACAAAGATTAATCCGCCAAACTCATCATACCATAAATAGTTTAATTACTTTAATTTACACACCCTACGCAAACATTACCACATGGCAACAAACTAGGAACTAAGAATAATTATGATATAAATTTGAATTATTTGTTTTCGCCTCCTTGACCACAATATTTGGTGTTTTGGGTATCACATACTAATATTTTACCTAGAAACCTCGTACTAATATTTCGCTAGACTTTCTCCGAAACTATGGCTTGCAGAAATTATGTTTGTCTTTTATGCGTCTATCTACCTGTGAAGCTTAATGATTGTATTAAGGTCAATATTCACACTATAAATAAAACAATCTCAGCAACTTCAAAAAATTTTGAAACATTCATGCTGTGTATAAATAAGATGACGACATAGATTTATTGTTAAATTTATAAAAATTTATGGACTTGTTTTTAAAAGATCGTAAAAAAAAGAAAACCTGCGTACTTTACTATTCTTCGCAAATCGTGGCTGACATGTTTTTATAAAATTAATCAAAAACCATGGACTTATAAGTTATAAGTTCAAGTATTTTCTAAAAATTGTAGTTATGTAGTTCTGTAATTCCATGAAATGCTGCCGGGTATAATTTAAGAAAACAGCGAAATATGCAGTTTTTACATTTTCCCAAAAACTATTCAACGAATTTTCTTAAAATTAATAAAAAGTTATTGTACCTTAATATACATTCTTAAATTTAACTTTTTTCGTAAGTGTGTTAGAGGCGGATTTAACGGCGGACGCGCGTCTTGGGTCCGCAAAACCCCAACTAACCCAACTTTGCACTTTTTTCTAATGGCACCAAGTCTCGTTTCATATGTGCGCCCGAAGCCTCAACTGACCTTAATTCGCCACTGAGTGTGAATTGATCTTAAAACTTGAATATCTAAGTCAAGTACATTTTTTTAATTGTTAAAATTGGATACGAAATATAAATATAAAATAATCTCCGAAAGGTTTGCGTGTTTTAGTTCACCTTCTTAGAAAACGATTAAATATATATATATATATATATATATATATATATATATATATATATATACATATAT
>JAHWXV010590832.1:0-11606 GCA_024586415.1 Phrixothrix hirtus | reverse complement strand
GGGGGGGGGGGAGTTGACCTACCCAAGTTTGACGACCTCGAGGCCTCCATTGCTGGAATACGTACTGGCAAATCCCCGGGCCTTGATTGCATCCGCGGAGACGTAGTTAAGACTATTTTTGAAAACGTTAAAAATTTTATATATAATTTATTTTGTTCATGTGTTAGTGTTTCGTACTTTCCACGCGCTTGGAAAAGTGGAAATCTAGTTTTAGTTCTCAAAGACTTGGATGCTCCGCCGGGAAATCCTAAGAGTTAGCGTCCAATTACTTTACTTAACAAACTTAGCAAGGTGTAAAGGAGAATAATTAAAGTCAGAATACATAATGAACTTACCTATATACATTCTCCGAGGTAGTTCGGATTTGTGCGTGGTAAATCTACCATTCTAGCGCTTCAGCGGTACTTACAGGACATAAACGTGAGGAAGATTAATGTGACTTCTGTCGTTATTGACATACAAGACGCCCTCGACCCCTTGTGGTGGCTGGGGCTGCTAAATGTGTTGAGGGGGCGCGGCCTGACTAATAAAACTCAGACGTTAATTAAAAGCTACTTAACGGATAGAAGTGTCACTTACCAAATGTGTTCTGGACCTCTCAGGAAGACATTGACCAAAGGCTGTCCTCAGGGATCAATTTTGTGTCCCACCCTTTGGAACCTTTTACTGGACGACCTACTTGAAGAAGCTCTTCCTAAAGGTGTGTCTATACAGGCATACGCTGACGATCTAGCTTTGGTGGTGGCAGCTGATGCCATGCATGACATCCTGAATTTGACGCAGACGTCGCTAGGCGTCGTCTAGGGGTGGGTAGAGAAATTTAAGCTCTGCCACTAAAAAGAAGCTTTTAGTAAATAGGTCTCGACGTAGAACTCAACAGCGAGACTTAAATTTCCGAATAAATGGAAATAAAATCGAAATTGTGCATAGTTACAAATGCCTAGGCTTGCTTATTGTTCGGAAATTAAACTTCGAGCAGCACATCAGGCAGGTAACTGACCGAGCCAAGACCATCTTCTGTAGACTAATAAATTTGGCACGAGTCTCCTGGGGAGTTCACACGACGGGGTCGGCCTCCACCATCTATAAAGCCGCTAGCCTTCCAATCGTGATGTACAGCTCCGAGGCATGGGACTGCAAGCTGAGTAGCTATAACATTGATCAGAACCAGGCAGCCAAGTTTACATCTCGGGCTTACCGCTCTCTCTCGGCGGATGTGGCAGATGTTTTAGCGAGATTCCCACCGGTTGACCTAGCTGTTAAGTACAGAATCTGCCTGAAACAAATAAGGAAGGGGCGGGACTTCAGATTTGCTGGCGAAAATTACAGAATTAATGATTTTCTGTCGATAAGACATATTAAGGAGTACCTGCAAATCCGCATCGAAGTTGAATGGCAGCTCCGGTGGGAGACCTCAAAAAAAGGAAGATACACCTATAGGATGTTCCCAAGGGTGACTGCAAAACCTACAATACCAACCTGGTTTCGTTAGAACGCTGCTGGAGACGGGGTATGGTGCATTCCAGGTGCACGTGTTCCGGGTTCGACGGGCCCTTACGAAGAAATGCGTGTACTGCCCGCAGCACATAGATGACACGGAATACCGCCTACTTCGATACCCCGCCTACCGTGGTCCGCGAGCTGCGGTAGGCCAATCCTGCGGGTAACTACCGATCCTCTTGGAATTTTTAGAGTTGGACAACACATTGTTGGGGCCATTCCCTCGGAAGGGGACTGAGAAGTAGGACAGGAAATGACGGGATGTGAGTTCGTGCCTAGTAGTTCAACTGTTGAATCCCCGAATCCGAATCTGAAACAAATCGATTCATTGTTATTTTGTGAATTATTATGCTTATTTTGTTATTTATCTTTATTTTACTGAAATGTTTTCTTTTATTTTGAACCTCCATTGAACTGTTCTTTTGAACTTATTTATTTGAACCTTATATGAATCTTAATGAACCCTTGAGGTTGATTTATGTTATTTGAACGCTTGTTGTTTATGTACCTGATATGTAGAGACTTTCTGGAAATATCGGATGACTGGACTACCGCCGAATCAGAAGTATCGAGACAGCACTGGGAACTAGCCGGAAATACGGCCCGTGCTGCAAACACGCCCCATGACGACCTGGAAACATAACGACTAAAATCTTTCCAGTACTGTATAAATTAAAACTTACCTTTGTTTAATAACCTGCATTGTTAGATGCACTGCAAAGGAACGCCCAATTTGGCGTTAATAAATGCGCCTTCGGCGCCTTGTTTTTTTTTCTTGCATTGCAGTGCTTTCGCAATATTCAAAAATTGGGAACATTTGATTACCAAATGAATTCAAAACCTTGATAGATTTTTAAATTTTAAACTGGCAACGGATTTTCAGATACAAGTACTAGACTTTGTCACTTTAATAAGGAATCTAAGACGAAACAACCAAATCAGGGAAAGCCTCGTATGGAGACTATTTCAGAAAGTGAACTTTTGCGCCATTATCCTAATGTAAGTATAGGGAAGCCAGAAAAAGACAGGCCAAATCCTGTTAAATAGTGTAGCGAAAAGCAATGAGAAAAATGCTCGGACATTACAGAAATGCAGATGAAGATTATCGAAAGTTAGTATAAGAAATAAAAGTCTATATACTCGTAGTCATTACAGTTTGTAAGACTTTCAAACATTTTGTTACATGGCAGAAAACTGTTTGTTTTGTTGCGGTGGATGGCTACAGCCAACAATCGTGAATGATTGTAGCATCAGGCCACATAAAATAGAATAGAAATAAAATGCCTCTGCAGTTTTCCATTTAGGGGCCGCTGTAAATGCTAGAACTAACGTTTAAATGTTCACCGCCTACATTATATCACACCGCCACCCATCTCGTGTACCCTTGATACAATTAAATACGTATACGTGTTTTCCGAGGTGCAGCACCTTCGGCGAATGTTTATGTAGGGACAGACACTTGAGTGTTACTACAGCTCAAACTGAACAAGAAAATTTGCTTCTGCAACACTTTCTAGGCCTTTTCAGCACGGAGTAAAAGATTCTATAGGGTTGCTTTACAGGTTTGCTTCAGCATTACTCCTTAAGAGAACTACACATTTTAGAGATGCTTATGCGTTCTTCCGAAGAGACTCCTGCCGATCATTAGGTCACTTTGCAAGTTAATCCAAACATAAAATAACATATAACACGTTAGGAAAAGCATCTAGACCGCTTCATCTGAATGAACCTAGAGGAACGCTTAAAGTAAGACGTTTCCGCATAACGCTAAGCTATAGCAAGTATTGCGACAACGCCCTCTCTTGCGAAGTTGAAAAGCGAGTAGAATAGCGGTATAAGGACGCGAAGTTTGAGTGTTTGGTACGTTCAGTACTAATCCTATCAATCTAACTAGGAACCGATTGCGTGTAAAATACGCCCTATTGTAATAGCGTCACTTATATGTAGTTGATTATTCAATCCCTCGCGCATCGGTTGTGTGAATTTTATTGTTCAACGACAGTGGTTTGCTTTACTGTGTCAAATTAAAATGCACATTAAAACCGAAAACCGGCCGACTGTGAAATGCGATCAGTGATATGATTTTTAAACGCAAAAAATATTCCAGTTGTACAAATTTACCGAGAAGTCGTTACCGAGGGAAATATCAGAAAACGACATTTCCTATTTAACAAAGGTAGGACAAATGTGAATAATGAGAAATGGAACGGTCGCCCGTCTTTGGTGACAGTTGATTTGTTAAACAAAGACAGAAGTTCACAAGTTCTGAATTGTATTAATGTATTCTAACAATGTTTCGGTCTTTGATGCACGAAATCCTAAGCAAACATCTACTTTACAAAAAACATGCTAGATGGTAGCCCAAATAGTTGACAGAAAATCACTTGTAAGAATGCATGGGAACTGCATTAATGTTTTTTGAACATAATTGACAATATGGTCATGAATTTCTTGATAATATTGTAAGTGGAGATGAAATATGGATTACTCATATCATACCTGAAAGCAAACAGCAATCTTTATAGTGGTTCGTATGTATGTTCTCCAAAACAAACAAAGTTTAAACAAACACTATCGGCTAGGAAAATCATGACCACGGCTTTTGGGACCACAAAGACATCCCACTCGTAGAGTTAGTGCGACAGGGTACGACGATAATTGCAGAATCGTACTGCGAAACTCTAAAAAAACTGCGTGAAGCAATTCTGAACGGACGACGTGAGCTACTGACTGCTAGGGTTGTTCTCTTGCACGAAAATTCACGATCGCATACCGCCAGCCATACACAAGCGTTACTTCAACAGTTAAATTATAAAATTTTGGAACATCCGGCATGCAGTCCCGACCTAGCTCCAAGCGATTTTCAGTAGTTTCTTCATCTAAAGAAATTTTTGTGTTGACAGAATGTAGGCAGTGACCAACAAACAAAAAGGTTGGACAGAAATGACTTGACGAACTGACTTTAAGTTTATTTAACGAATGAATACAAAATTGATGTCAGGGTACGATAAATTCGTCAATCAATATTGCGACTACATAGAAAAATAGTGAGATGTAAGTAACTTTTGACCATAAAATATCAATACAAGCTATTTCTGTACATTTTTACACCCAATCGGTTCTTAATTTCTGGACACACCTCGAATTATAGTAGTTTGTACAAAATTTTTTCCCTCTGTAACTATAACCGCGGGCATTTCCAGTTCATTTCTGAATTGTTGGTACTCTGCTCCTTACTGCATGGGCGAGGTCTGTCAATTCAAGTGAAAATAAAAGTTAACAATTACTTTGACACTATGCTAAACCGATGACGTCTCATTTACCTTTTGCAATCCTGAGAGCATACTTGAGGTAGAATATTCATCAAACATTCTTAACTGGTTTTCAAATATGTTATTTGTCGTCACAGGCCTCACCCGTGTAAGATCTAAGTTTTCTTCTAAAAAATAATCACACATATTATTGTCAAACTAGTATTCCGCTAATTCCCCAAAAAAGATATTTCATGTTCTGTGAATCTCCGATGTGATGATTATGTATTGAAAACCTTGTTTTGTATATGAATTAGTCTGAGAAGATTAACTAAATCCTTACCAAACAAAAAAGGCTACTGCAAATATTGAAAGAAGTATAAAACCCGGTACTTTTGCAAGTTTTGAAAAAATTGGCTGTGTCTGGAACACATAATTGCCTGATGTATCGATTGCGTTCCTAAATAAGTTTTTTTTTCATATTCACCTGAGTTGTATTTCTTGCATGGAAGAAGTTTTTCAATTAATATTGATTCTGTTATAATTTGATGTATGTTAAATTCCGAATGAAACGTTTTGTTTAACAATCCTGTGTTTCCTCTGGCAATCCTGACGTTTAAAAAGATATGGCAAAAAATAAAATCTTTAAAGTGCGATGTGGTTTTGTAATGGGATATATCATTATTCTCTTCAATTGTTGTTAAGTGTCATTTAAGGACATTAGAAATATTTTGTATATGAATTTTTCAATATTTGAAAAACCACAAGATTTAGTAAGGAATGGAATGGTTCTGAGAGGCCTGGCCCATGAATCCATGTAACAAGTGACTCACTCGTGCAACGAAAGATCAAGGAAGATGACTGAAAATTGAATTACAAATTAAAAGAATCTCATTGCTGCTGTGCATTGCAAAAGTAGATACATAAAAGAAGCCGATTTACCTAAATTTGTTAACTCTGTTAGTTTACACGTTTATTCTTATAAGCGTTCATAAAATGTATCTAGGCTGATAAATTCAAAGAAACACAAAAGTACGGAACTGATTAAATATTCTAATTTCAAGTGATTGTTGTATTAGTATTTTTCTAGGATAATAGTCATTAAAGTTTTCGCAGAGCCAAAATTAAACATTATGCTGACTTTAAAATCAAGGATAACAACATACAATACTTTATATTCATTTAATTAATTAAAAATGTGTTTACTATTTATTTATTTCATACTAATTCTTTTTGTGATCAATTATATTTATAGGAGCACAAGAGGTTGCGTAATATTACAACTAATTATTCGCAAATTTTGATTATTTTGAAGCTAATATACCAAAAGAATCAATTGTAGTCTTTAATACAGTTTTGCTAATGCTTTATAACCATCACTAGGCCATGTTTGCTGAAAACATTAAAAATATCTAAAATGGTTCACGGTAAGCAATCTGTTAATATAGAGCATTCAGTGAAAATTTAGATGACAAATTAAGATGAGTAATTGAATACCTAGGATGTGCACAGGGGCGAAAAATATACACGCATCAGGAAACTAAAAATCTTTTTCGATACTGATATATTAAGTGTTATTTGACGGGTTCCTTTAACATGTTAAGCGTTAAAAAGTATCTAAACAGTTTTTCTGAAGTACGTAATTAAGGGTGTGTACCTTTTTGAATATTTTTGGTTATCAACTTTTCTATCGTTGGGTTTAAACGTTGAATCTAAGCGAGATGCAAAGCCTCATTTCCCTTTAAAATAATTTTCCAATAGCAACTGTGGCTTTGATACGTTATGCCTTTTGGCTTTTAAATAAATGACAGTTGATTTAAATCCAACCGTTCAAATAAAAATAATTACTTCTTCCGGGGAGAATTAAAATGTTTTGTTTGTGCTCCTTTAACCCCATCCCAAATTGTCTAATTTGTCGCGTGCACAAAGTTACATTATGAATAAGTATTTATTTCAATTAATACATTTACTTAAATCTAGAATGTTTTAAAGTGCAAGAAAAATACTATTAAAATAATTCTCACAGCAAGATTTCGCAATATCCGATAAACACTAACATAAAACGGTTGGCCTCAAAAGACCTGCTTTATCTAATGTTGGTCTAATTTTAGCCAAAAATTAAAGACATCATACAACAAATGTATTATATGTATTTAGTTAGCTATTTTATAAGAATTAATTCATTAATTTTTTCTAGAATAATTATTTAATGTTGTTTTAAAAAACTTAACAGTATTCTCTTTTTAGTATTATCAATTTACACAATTTGCAATGTCTTTAAATGAAATTGAAAGGGGCATGAGCAAAGTGTTATGCTCTACTGACTCTCGTCTACGGCCTGATATTCGAAAGCTTGAGCAAGGAGATATTGATGGTGCAGCTATCGAAAAAACAAGATTAGAAGAAAAACAAAGAGATGCAAGCAAGCAACGCAAAAGCAAAAAGTCTGTGGAATGGAACCCCAGGTAAATGTTATCTAAATATACGCCTACTATTATCATTTATTTTAAAGCTTCAATAGCGCCTTTTTCAGTTAAGAAATATACACGGTATGACAATGGAGTTCCATCAATCTTCGATAATGTATTTGTAACAACAGAGGTTGCAAAAAATCGCAGTAAAATTTTTTAATAAAATAGACTTGAAAATTATAGTAATTACCGAGAGTTAGTAGTTTATGTAAAAATTTCATAAAGTGTACCCTTGATTTGCATACATCCATATCATAATGATAAGATATCAGGTAACAGATTTGAGAAATTGTAGCTCAGCACTTTCTTTGAATGTTCACTGACCTAACATCTAAGCAATAAATTGCTTTAAATAAAAATATCTGCACTTTAAACCAATTTGTTCCATTTTTTGAACAGAAAATGTGTTTTTTGGGTTTAATTTTTGTTTCTTTAATTATGATGAGGAACTTATGTAATTTTTCTAATGTGTTGTCGAAAATCTCCATTCACGGTCATAAACAAACAAAAATATTTTGATTACATTATCAGTTACGCAAAAAGTATTTATTACGAAAAGTACTTTATAAATTGTTACTAAACGTTTTGCAAAATTATACGAAGTGTTTACTTTATTCACACAATACATTAATTTTATGTTTTATACCAGAAACATTATAATTTTTTATACTTTCAATAGTTGCTCATTAATAGATTAATAAACTATACCATCGAAGAGATTAAAAACAGTTAAGACAATTATTTTGCAGAAGGCAAAAAACCTGTGTTTAAAATAACTCAAAGATACTGAGGCTGCATTGTAAATTATAATAAATGATCTATAATACCACCCCCTCGTTCTATGTACAAATTTATCCGGTTCATAGTTGATTGCGCATGTATATGTTGATGTAAATGATGGCAGCGTCAGTGTTTTTGTTTTAAATATTAAATGATTTTGCACCTAAACCAACCTCATACATGCCTACTCCAATAAAATATCATAGGAATTATGTTTACAAAAACACGTAAGGGGATGGACTGAAATTTAATGGAAAGTATTGAAGCCAAAAAGAACGTGAACTAATACTTTTATTTTTAAAAATAATTTCTAATAACAGAAACTTCCGATAAAGTGTCTGCGACCTTGAAAGAATATTTACGTTAGCACAACCCTGCAATGTTAGATAATTTAAAACTTGAAGGATTTATAATTACTTCAGCTGTGGGATTTTCTTAAGTGAGGTTGGTGATTGTCGCAGAAAGTAGAACCTAGCCACAAATTTTCTTTAATTTTCTCAATCATTTTTGAGTGTAGAAAAAAACGATACTTAAAAAATTTGTTTGTTTAATTGAGATCTACTGATACGTAACGGATAATGGAACTCTATTGTTATACACTGTATATTGAAAATAATATTTAAACTGAGAATCTTGTTTTCATGAAGTAAAAAAAGATTTTAAAGAACATTTGAAATGTACTATCGAAGGCTGTTACTTTTAAGTTAGTAAATGGTTTGTTTATAATATGCTCCTATATAAGGGGGTTGGAAAGAGCGCGTTATTCTTTGATAATCGAAAGTCATTTAGTTTAATTTTATATCGTGTGTATCAAATTTAAGTTTTATTATCGGCAATGATATGAAATAAATTAGGTGCAACTACTACTAAATATTAGCAGTACAAATAAATTTTTATTTATGACAAAATAAGTCAAAAATATGATTTAAAAGTTTTTGAAAAATCATTATAATAGATGGTACATAGTTGCATAGGAATTAAAAGGTTAATATTAAATTACAAAAAAAAGTTTATCTAATTTACAGAATGTGAAATAAAATTATTTTTGTGTATTTAGATGGTTTAAATTTGGAATTAATCGTTACACCAAACAGGAAGACTGGCTATGTAATGGCGAATACTGGAAACGGCAATACGGTGAAGACCCTGACATCTTCTAAAGCCGCTGGGAAACTATTAAATAATCGTTTAGTAAACATATAGCATATCTGTTTTATTGTATTAGTAAATTTGTCAAAAGAAAATAACAGTATTCTGCAATATAAAAATGTTAACTCTAAATAACGTGTTGTTAGTAAATAGTATATAGTGAACATGAGCTTACCAACTGAAAGCTTAATAGTTAAAATAAATTAATATAGATATATTAGTGTAATTGGAAATATCTAAAACTTTGTAAGTCTACGAAACATGAATGTCATAGTCAATAAGAAATGCAATTATAATACATGTATAAAAGCTTGTATTAGAAGGTCCAAGCAAATATTTTATTTATTGAATTTCTAAAAACAGTGTATTCTATTTTTTTATTAAATTAAAAATATACACTCACTAAATGTCTCTTAAGCTGAAAGAAAAGAATACTTCTCAGTTTCAGTTTCTTGTTAAAACTATTTTGAAGACCGAAGCGTTTTTATTTTATAATTGCAAATTTTGCATATAAACTCATTTTATCAATAATACTAATAGATAACACTGTGAAATATTCCTTTCATAGCCTAAATACAAAGTTCTTGTTTGAATATGTTGAATAGATCATAGGTAGTTTTTTTTCTGTTAAACATTTTAAGCAATGTGTGTAGATAGTACCTATAATACATATTCTTCCTTTAATGTTATACATTTACTATTTTTATTTAATTCTCTGATAAAAGTTTAGACCCTAATTTAGATATACCAATTTGGTATTAATAGAAGACACAGTAGATACATTAACTAACTAATTTGTGATAATATCAAACCAACTATTAATAAACATAATAATTTAAAAGAAATTATTTTCGTAAAACTGTTAAGTCGTTTAAAGAAAGTTTTATAAGTGTGCTAAAATTTTATCTATATTAATTGCTTATGTACAACTAAATTGTTCTAAACTTACTGAAATATATATTTTTTAATTGCAAATCTGTAGTATTGTCATTCGTGGTATTCTTATTCCTTTTTATTACACCCATCTTAATATCTTTAGAAATATCAATTTACAGTCGGATTTGATTATAATGAAATTGCTCGTTAATAGGTAATTCTCAGGAAATATTAAAATTACTAAAAACCCCAATTATTTTAAATGACTTTTTTCGACATCAGTAACAGATTTTAATACCTTTTAAAGATGTAAAATTCATTTATTCTATGAAAATAACCGATGCACTAACGTAATCATAAATGATAAAAAATAATTAATATCGAAAAGGCTGATTACTTACCTAAGCTTTAAAATGAATTGCATTCATAATGACTTTGATATCCTCTAAAAGGGCGCTAACATAAATTATAATAAATATAAATTTTAAATAGTTTTATTTTTGAGATTTCTGTGGATTAAGAACTTATTATATGTCCAATATGCAACGTACATGGAGCATACATTATTATCTACCATAAAAAGTTGGTACTGTTACTTTTATATCAAGTACTTCAAGAATGCTAATAAAAATTTAAACTTTTACTAGTTATTTCCGGAAAGTATTTCCGACGCAAATGGGAAATACAATGTCGTGAACAATGAAAGTGCATATCAATAATTGTAAATGCTCACTTCAAAATGAAATTTAATTAAAATAAGCACGTTTTAGATGAGTTCATGACAGTACAACGGCGGGATTTAATTCCGATACCAAAGTATATTAAATTAGAACTAAAATTGACATTTCTAGTATATTATACTTCAGATGCCTCAAATCAAATTCCTAGCTGCTTTATTATTTTTGAAGCATGGTTAAGAGTTACCTCATTTTTGAGTATTGCCCAACACTCATCTGTTTCAAAAACGCAAATAGATTTCATTTTATACTCCATGCATTAAAACGAATTCTTTACATTACTTCAAAATTTTCTTGATTATGATAAAAAATTACCAATTTAAATTTAATTTACATATACAGAATCAGTTTCGGAATATATAAAAGAAGCAACAAGTTCTTAAGGATCTGATGCAGTTTGTTTTTCATTCTGTTTCTTCTCAGGACTTCACGTGTACAGCTGTCTTTCATTGATTGACACTGCAAGTAGCGGCGGTTCCTTAATAGGTGTACATGAGCACGTGAACTCCCAAATAAATACGCATTTACGCATTAAAAAAACGAAAACAGTTATTATTCTAGTTTTCTATTTATGTATTTAACATTCAATGAAATAACTCACTCTCCAACATGTTTTTATCCTGCTTATATATTATATATAATACCATAACGGATAACTTAACAGATGCGATTGTTAAATTTCTCGTTTACTGCACAATTCCCTACGATATATTATTCGTTGAAATGCTACGCCGCCTTTTCTCGGGCGGCCAGCGGCAGTCCAAGTTGTAAAGCTAAGTGGGATCACATTGAAGTTGTGCTCTCAGTGTTTTTGTATTCGCTGTAGTGTAAAGACGTTTGTT
>JAHWXV010590831.1:0-29627 GCA_024586415.1 Phrixothrix hirtus | reverse complement strand
ATATATATATATATATATATATATATATATATATATATATATATATATATATATCTTATTTTACAACGATTGAGTTGCTATACTATTGCTATTTAGTGACACTGACAAGTTATTGACTGGAATGGCTGCAATTTTGATAACTTATGGAGCAAAAAATTGATGTGCTCCATGTACTGCTGCAATGTTTGGCGAGAGGCATCCGAATGTCATATTTTATAGGGTACGTCCTAAATTTTATTACCAAATTTACTCAGACTGGATTCGTTGCAAATGCAAAACATAATTAACCAATAGTTTTAAGTGAAGGCACTTAAATTGCGGTATTGGGTCAGTTAAGCGTCAATGTTAATACTTCATTACGTCAAATTTCTTCTGCAACTGCAATACCCTCAGAATCTGTCTATAAAGTATAGATGTTAATAAATTCAACCTTATAAAATGAAAATATGTCAAGATCTAACTTAAAGCCATTTCAACAGAAGGGTTCGGTTTTGTAAACACATGACTTCGCATTTTTAAAAATCGCGCAAGGGGATAACACACAGCTTTCTCTTATGAATTACTAATATGCAAATAATGTCCAAAAATTATTGATATGTTAGTTCCTTTTATTTTGGGAATGATAATTGTAACGGTTGCCTATCCAACTTACTAAACAGGCAAAACGCTGTTTAACTCTAGAGGTTTTCCCGGTAAGTCACTTCAATGAATTTTTTCAGAAAAACCGAATAGTTTGCGTAAAATAGCATCGTATTTGTAATGAAAAACCGGAAAAAACTGAAAAATCGCACGATAAACTGGCACCTCCGGTCATTAGATTATAACGAAATTCTTATTAGTACCTACATACCAGCAAAACGCTAAACTTAAATATAAAATTCCATTTCACTACGATTTTAGTTTTTAAGGTATGTTGTTCACATTTGATACTCCATGTACTTCCGGTAACTCGAATTTTGTAAATTTATTAGAGCAACCGCTTGATTCATATAAAACGGAATTAAATGGGTGAGAAACACACTGAGTTTTAAAAAAATTGTTGCAGCCGATTTCAAGCAAATCGCGGAAAAAATATCAAGAATAAAGTGGCACTTCCAGTTTTCAGATTTTAATCAAATTTCTGCGGTTGCATGTAATACCGACGGTAAACATACATATCATTTTGTTTACCTAGGACATTTTTGTTTTCGAGGTATACTATTCATAGGCACACAGACATATTGGCATAATGAAGACCAATTTCTAAGAACATAATTTTTAGACTCGGGATATTCGAAAACGTGAATGTTCACTAAATTTTTTACATATAAAATTTTAGATGAGAACAATACGTTTTCTTTTACCTGTGTTTCATATGTTGTAAGGGTAAGTAAAAATATATGCTTTGGGCTTCCAGTACTTTAATGAATTTTGGAGGAAGCACTACTAACGTCGGTTTATATAAGACGACTAAATACAATACTTTCAAATTAGGCTTAGTGGACTAAGAAAGGGATTTCAAAATCAATTAGTCACTAGAAATGACTGTTTACTTTATTTTGTCGGTATATTTACACAGAGAGAGATTACATATAACTTAAGCTTAAATATAGAGTAAAAAAGAAAAGTAATGAAGTGTACAATAATTTATAAACACTTCTTACATATTGCATAGATATGTTCAAGGGGAATGAGCTTTTTACAATTATGGCATTTACAGCGAGTTTTTCAGTTTCCTATGCAGGCACAGTAGCCACCGCCCCCATATTTTATGGCCTGAGGAACAATAATTACAGAATCAATATTGCATATGTTATTTATTCCCATACGAATTGGGCAGGGAATTTGTTGGATACTGGAGCGCCCTTTTAAATAATCAGTGAGTAGGTCTATTACCAAGTACTTAAGTAAAGTTTGGCGAAGCACATTACCATCAGGATTACTTAGTTTGTACACCTGTTCCACGGAATAGAGCAGGTTCAGTCGTAGTGAGAGTATGATTTATCTACTATACCTACACCTCCCTCCGTATCATTGTACATGAGAATAATATTTAACTTTTTGCTACTTTCGTCAATAAAATGGTCATGGTACATGATAGAGAGTAGCAGAACATTATTTCCTTTTGTAGATATATGGGATACCGGAGTTCCATCCCGGTGAAAACCAAACTGACTTGACTTTTCAGGATGATTTTTTGGTTCGACAGATGTAGATGGCATCTAGTGCTTATTATTTTTTAGAGTACAAACAACAGTTAATTTATTTTATAACAGATCCTCACAGAGTTTTATACTAGTGAAGCAATTGTACATCGCTACATTACGTACCGAATGAATTGGTTTAGCACTGTTATCTTTACAATAAAGACCATTAGATTGGTTACTGCCGTAGCTAATTTGCCAATAGTCTGCTTTGCACTCTAGTAGTCTTGTTGTCAAATGGTACGTGTCGCCATAAAAATCTGAATCTTTCCAGTAACATTGTAAAACGAAACATTTCTATTGCTGTCCCGCGTATTTTCCATAAATCATCGACATGGCTTCGATCAATCTTTGTAGTCGTACAAAGAAATAAAAGACCTGTGATAACTGGGCTAGATGGAAGGTTCTCGAATAATGATTGTAGTTGAAGTTTACTAGTATTGGGATCGTCTTGGAATTAATATAGGTATTTTGGTGGAATAGTCCAGCTATTTCGAGTTCTATTTATAATAAAGATTTAAGACTTACATGATTACTTAACATTAACTGAATCGACACAAGCCAAGTTTCTAATGGTTTTACATAATTACTAATTATTTAGGACTTTGAGGCTAGTGCAACACTCTGTGGTTAGCTGAAGATTCCTCTTTACGCTCTTTTACTCCATAAGGAAAACTGTGTGTTCCTATTTTAAAATTGTTTGGTAGGTATTATTTAGATTTGAACAAGCATTCAGCTTTGCAATTATTGTCTTATTGTCTATTCAAGCGTTTGAATTAATTGCACAATTTATGTAAGGATTGCATTAATTTGGTTTAGAACCTACTTAATCTTTTAAAAATTTTTATATTTCTTAATTATATATTCAAATTATATCATAGACTTAATAAACTATTTACCACACATTGAATAAGTGCTTAGTCAGTCGCTTTTGTAATATTGTTACGTCTTAGGATATATTGACACTGTGCCAGTGATGACATTTCAGAGCATTGATAGTCATACATAGACACCATTCGCTATCAATTTGATGATCCAAAATGTTTTTCGGTACGCACTAGTCGTAACCACTTAATTGTGGATTGAGGCAATGAATACCTCTACCTTATCAAGGATTGTCCCACATGCATAGCTGTTCCGTGTAACTTCTTATATCAAATATGGTCTGAAGTTAGTGCTGCGACATACCTGCCCTGTAGTTACTTCCTTTTCAAGTGTTAAAAGGTTCTTGAGTTTTTAAGTACAAAAATACTTTATTTTCTTGAGGTACACGTAATAGGATAATATATTTATATTGCACAGAATTAAATTATATTATGAATAGAATCAAAAACAATAAAGTTATTTTTTTCAACCTTGGCGAGGAAGGGTAGTGTATAGATAGTAATTATAGAATGCACTGTATAGTAGGTTAAGTAACAAATGATGGCAATTAAAATTGCAAACTATTGGAAATGCTTCGCATTGCATAGAATAAGCAATACAGTAGCTAAGTGGAGGCCTGGCCTTATCGACCTAAAAAGTAAAAGCGAGTGTGACTGGATAGAAAGAAGTGGAAAGACGCTTAAAATACAAGCAAGTACAAACATATAACTATCTGAGGAATATGTTGACTAATTAGGGCAACTTATATATAAGTTAGGGGATAATAGGATGCTATTTACGAGTATAATAAATAATTATTATTGTCTCGCGTCCAAGTGTTATCCCTTTAGTAAATTTAAGGAAAAGAGTAGATTACTTCACCTGAAGGTTATCCACTCTCTTATTATTATTATAAATATTATCGTTAGTTACTATTATTTATTGTGGTAGTCCACTGATACTATTTTTGTTTTACATGGAATTATCCTATGGAAGGGTGAGATTTTCTTTTAATTAAAACATTTCAAAAACAATAATTGATGTTTCCTTGTTTCAGTGGTTTTCAGTCAACTTCTAATTCTACTTGTATTTTGCCTGCTTTGCGTTCTTTGACAGGTTCAAACGTACTCACTAAAACAAACGCGTGCCTAGTAGGTGCTCCGATTCCGTTGTGGGAAGACAAACTGCTTGCGCCTGCGTATAACTGCTTATCAATGATTTGATTTGTTTTTTTATAAACTATAAGCAATTAATTGCAGTAAGACACTTTAACACAAAAGTCACGTATTATTTTGTTTCGTTATGTTAGATGGCGAATTAACAAAAGTTTATTTACAGGGCCTGTTTCTTACTAATTAAAATGTTATCGTAAACTCAGTTGCAATTGCAAAGACATTTTCAAATACCATTCCATTTAATTGCAAATTCATCGCCATGATATAGCTGTGAAACTACCTACCATCTTTAGGATTAATGATCGTAGAATAGGGTTTTATCAAACTTGTTTTAAGATATCGATAAAACGCAGCTATATTTTTATCTGAACAGCCAATTATTTCGGTACTTCCAGATCAGTGAAACTTAATCTATTGAACCGAGTTATGTGCACGCTTGAGTTTTATCAACAACAATTATCTATTCTTAACGTTAATAAGAAATTTAGCAACATTTAGATATCTTATAAATCTTTCAAGCCTTGTTAATTATATAATTAATAAATTTTAATTAAACGGTAAAGTTAATTTAAAAGATTACGTAAGATATAATAATATTATACAATACATGTGTATGCATAGCTTTGTTTAACAATTATTATCTATTATATAATAATTACAAAATAAAAATGTTATGGACATAGATTATGTGTATTGTACTTTATATATTTTATAACTTCGTTGTCCATTGTATGCTAATGATCAGCGCGTTGGCATTTACAAAGGTTAGATTAAATTTAATTCTTGCAGTTTAAGTATAATTATAGTGCAAGGGAAGTGCATGTGATAATCTAAATCGCTTAACTCACAATGAATAATTTGTTCATAGCTTTCAGTTTGTCCCCAGTAAAGAGACAGCGTTGCTGTACTAGTGTATTTTGTGTCATTTTTGTTTATCCGTTAATATACTCCTACTACCATAATGGTATCAGGTATCTAGATATCGCACCTAACAAGTTTATTTCATTTTATGCTCGTGCCGTTTGAATGGAAAGTTTAGTATAAAGCATTTGTTAATTAGTTTTGGTTACTGTCTGTAGATTTGATTGTATATTAATTATGTGTATATTCACGAAAATGTAATAGCTAGCTTTTTACAATAATAAGTTAGCTTTTGTTTATGGTTATGTAATTATTCTTAGTCTCAAGTTTAAATTATTTGTATCAAAACCAACTTTGAAGATATATGTATTGTGTAGATCTAGTTTTATTCTATTTTGTTTACTGAATTTCTTTATATTTTAGCGATTTGCCTTTCAACACATCAATCACATTTTCTGCTACCATGTGTTTTGCTCAACTGCATGCGCAGAGAGTACATATTGCAGTTAGTTTTTTTAAATAACATGCAAAAGATGAGTGGCATAGTTTTTCATTAGTTACAGTTCCTGAAATATCTTTAGGATTGCTGCAAGCTTGATCCCTAGTTGACTATTACTTTAATGGCTTTTGCTGGTATCCTTAAGGCCGAATTACATTATACATTTTTCGACTTAAAACGTAAACTAGATTCCATAACTAATTGCACTTGGAAAATATAAATTACCACAATTTTTTTCAAGTTTTCGTACTAGAATAACCGTCTTTACTAACTAGGTGCGGTGCTATTTTTCTTCCAAGTTTCATACTAGACTTGCGCATTTCGCTTGAGCTCCAGAGCCGCCAACGATTAATTCAAAACACATAACTCCACTATTTTAAATCTTTTTAGCAATTTGTTTACTTTTGCACATTTATCTATAGTTTCTCTAAAGCTTTCACTGAAATCTTAACTGTAACGCTTATGACTGCTGTATATATTTAAATAAATGTCTTGCTTTTTTGAAAGGTTGCCTGTTTGTATAAACTGAAGTTTGACCTCGTTTAAACATGAATGGGAAATTCTAGCCAAATTTTGTTTGTATTCTAGTTTAGAACCTTATCTAGATCAAAAAAGTATAATGTTCTGCTAATTATACAGTTTGGTCGAAAAACTACAGATAGTGAAAGATATGCATCTGAATAATTGAATATTTTTACTTTTCATTTCCCCTACATCTTAATAACGCCCATCGCCGCTTCTAAATAATAGAATGTGTAAATATTGTATAGTGTATACGTCCAACAAATCAATCTTAAAAAATAAGTTTCGTCTTATTAAAAACTATAGAGGAACTTTATATCTTAAACAAAATACGTTTATTAGAAAAAACCAACTGCAACAAACGCTGGTAAACTTGAAAGTTTTAGTCGGTAAAGATTTTAATATCGTCGGTGTAGGAAAGGATAGCAAGAGCATGAAACGTTTTAAGGTAATAGAACAGACAATAATCTGTAAGAGCCCATCATATCTTTTCACAATATAGTACACTGTTGTATAAAAACAAAATAAAGGAAAGATTTGTGTATACCAAATATTTCAAGTACTTAATTTAAATATCTTATTTTACGCGTTCATGAAGCCATGAGACAAAGTTTTTAAAAAACGACGTTGAATATACGATTCTTCAGTTTTAGGATTATATAGAAGTAATGTTACGAAAGTAAGTGATGTAACAGATAGCAGATAAGCCATGTATGTTCTATGACATTGTATCTTCTGTGACGTCATAGAAAATAAACTGCAAAGAACATACATAGCTTTTGACCGAGTCCTTTAGATAGGGAATGTATGTTATGCAACGCAAGGGTGTCCTCGAATATACATAGAATTTCCACGGTGCAACGTCCGGCCTCTGGGCGTCACCCATTCGACAAATGGCTGTTGTGCCGCCGCCTCCTAATAACAGCTGCTCTAGATAAGTAAAATTATGCATATTTGCAATGGACTATATGTAGTTACATGTACTTGAGCTATATATTTAAATAGGTGACCACCTCCTGATCTATATGGCTGATAGGTAATTGTGCACTAGCGTGATGGGTAATTATTATGCATATGTATAGTAATGACCTTTATGTATGTAAGCACAAGTACTTGAGTTAAGAATTTCATTAGATAACTCCCTACTGATCACTATAAGCGTTAGGTAACTGTATAGTAGAGTAACGAGTAATTCTTGTGCTTATGTACAATGGAGTTTATGTAATTATATGTACAAGAGCTATACATTTAATTAGGCAACCATTCTCTCATCAAGGCAGCCGTTAGGTAATTGTGTATTAGCGTAATCAGTAATTTTTATGAATATATGTAATGAGCTTTATGTTATTACATGTACTGGAGTCATACATTTAATTAGGCGACCGCCTCCTGAACTGGATGGAGGCTACGTCATTGTGTAATGGCATAGTAAGTAATTGTTTTCATATAGAATGGGTGATTGTTATGTATATGAGCTACGCACAAAAACTTTAATCAGTTGACTATCGGTCAGTTCCATTTGAAGGCAATTGATTATTTTATAAATGCACATGTACCTAAGCTATAAACATAAACATACGTGATTGGTTGAGCAATAGTCAACTATCTGTGTTTGATAACAAATGAAGAATTATACATGTGTGCAATAAGACAACAATATGCATACTTGCGCTATAAATGTAATACATTAGTTAAGACGCTAAGAAGCATATGTGTGTAGACCTATGGGTGACGCGGATATGGAGGTAGAAGTGAAGTATTAGATATGTAAGATAGGCAAATAACTTTTCTTCAGTAGATGTAGACCTGCTAAGTCCATAGGAGGTTGCGTGCATATCAATTTGTTATAACGCATTGTTTTAAAATAACTTCTAAGAACAATGAACTACAAATGTTTAACTTCATTACCTTACAATGGAGCTGTTAAAACTTCAAAATTATCCGCTGCATATAATTTTTCTTTTTTTTCGCCATTGCCGGACTGTGCAAGTGATACTAATTGTTGTGACATTTGTGACACTCTAAGACCTAAAACAAAGAACAACAAGGGCGCAGAATTGCACCATGCTGGGGATGTGATCATAGGCGAAGGTATGTGCAACAAAACATTCCTTCAATGCTGAGAAGCTAGGCTTTGTCATCCGCAAAAGCTCAAAACCACTATACTAGACTTCCCCTGTGTTTGTTTGAGAGTGCCATAGTCCTTGGCAATGGGTTTGACCAAAAAATTCCACAGATCAACAAGAATGCAACAAATGAATAAGAATACGGCTTGTAAACCTCTAACCGGTTTCACTCGCTATTGTATAAGAAGAAGCTGTTGCTGATGGTATCAAAAATATGTTGACGTTGAACTTTTCGTGTTTTACGATGTGAAAGTGATTGTTACCCTGGGTTGTACTAACTGTCCTAATATAGTGATAGTACTAGCTAAAAACGGCAAGTAGAATTTGCTTATTCTAATTGTAGCATACACTCTTTTGAAATACAGGTATGCTATACAAATCAATTGTGATAACGCCAATAACAATAGTAACGAACTGAACTATTCACGTAGAAATGTTTTCAGCTATGAAGTTAATCTGGAAGATGATGTGCTTTTAATTGTGCACGCAAACAGCATATAAATGAAAAAGAATTTGATTACGGTAACGGTGGACGCGACTAACAAGTGCAATTGAAATTGGATATTGCCACATGGCGCAGATTGTTTGTTTTGAAACCCGCAATCTAGTACGAACTAAAATTTCTCGATAAAATTCAAATATTGAAATACACAAAAACATATTTATTATACTCAAAGGTTCCTTCGTGAACTTCATCAACTTCAAACCTAAACCCTTATTGGCAGACGCCATATAGAATTGACGGTTAATTCAAATTTATTTGGAGTGAAACGCCATCTATCTTATAACTTGATGACTTAGGTAAGTTGATCAGCTAAATACTTTGGGAAATACAAAGTATTGCCTGTCGAACATTGTAAACAACTTGAAATAGTATCTATCCATTAGTCTTGTAAGCGACGTCTATTGATTTTAATTAACTTATACATACTGGAATCAATGTACGGCTAAACTGAACTATATAAAAGACTATTATGTCAATCAATACTCTCGGAAATTTCAAAGTTACAGCCGTATTTGTAACCGCCTTATTAGATCGACGGTAATTAAAATTTACATCATCTAGCACCATCCATAATTTATTTTAGGTAACGCGGGGAACCATTTTTATATAGAACTATCTCTAAACCACTGAAGATCAAATTTTGCTATTTTTGGTGCCAATAGGGCACTGTAAGGAAATCGGTGTCTAGATATGTGATAGATTTCGACCTTGAAACACTAGATCTATAGCTTCGAGTGTAATAATTGAGCAATAACAAAATCGAGTGTCAGGTATAGTAGATTTTTAGTAATCAAATGACAACTTTCATACTTAAAAGATCGAAATTTGCAGTTTCGTGGGTCATATAGCGGCGAAAACTTAAAAGCTAGGTAGAATAAATATTAGTTACACTTAACAATATTTACATAATGAAACTGCCTATTTTACACAATGCTGTACTTGAATTGTTACAGATTTAATTGGATGTGCATGCATATGCGCACGTGCGATAGCAAGCGCCTGTACCAGGTTAAAATACCTGTTGATGTAAAAACAAAGTCTTTCTAAAATTAACCACTAAACGTCAGGGAACTGCGCGCAAGTATGTCATCAAGCAACTGCATGATGTACATAGAAGCTGTATTAAAGTTTGTTTCATTATAGTATTATTTGCAGTAGTCAATATGACGTATAGTTACTTGAAAACGTTTAAGCTACCTTATGTCTACATAATAATCCTTACGTAATTTCCAAATGTAATCTATTGTGATGCATATAAAATTCACAGCGTTGTAATTTAGCTAACGGAAAATAGATTTTAATCAAACATAATTACATTTAATTCCATATCGGACATTAGACAGTTAATAGACTATATTTCTAAAATGAATAAATACATATCTGAAAATTTGTAAAACTATACAAGTTACAGCAATAATTCAATTTCCTGGTACAATAAGGAAATGGTATTTTACGTCTGAAAAGTTAAATTGATTATATTTTTCCGTAACAGCAATGCATTAGCTTCCTAACTATACAATCGTACAAAAGAACTATATCTTTAGTTTGAATGTAATTGTTCCGTAGATGTAATTTATTTGTAAGATGTTTGCAGAGAGCGTACGATGCTACCGTATGTTTGAGTTGCTTTAAGTTTTTGTGAAATCTCTTCAGCCTAGTATTATATTGCATTTACATCCGTTTCCAATCTGTAGGTTTATTGTCAGTACTGCTACAATAGCAACAACTATACAATAACATTTACGAATCTTCAATTTTACAAACATTAACTAATCTGATTTTTACATGTTTCGTCATATAAAGTAATTAAACGTTTTTTTCTACTTGTCGCTCTTATAACACCTAAAGCATTTTTAAGCAGTGAGGAAAGGTTCTGGATAATCGAATTCGCTAGATACAGTTTCTAGGCTGTTTTATAGATCACGACGCTTATCATCGCGAAATGAAGGTGTAATTTTATTCTGTTGAATTGTATAAATTTTATGGTACCCAGAAAAACTAGGGTGTCGTTCCCTCGTAATATTCATAATATCATGCAGGCAACCAATGTAGTTGTCAAGAATAATTGTATTTTGAAGCGTGTTTGTGAATACACCTCAGGGCTTTTTGACATCCTTTCTGCTATTAACTTTAATTGAAAACATTTTAGACATTTGATACACAAATTCTGTAAAAATTGAACCCCCACCTCACCTTTCATCCATCCTAAAGCGGTACAATTAACGCGAGCCATATCGAAGACAATTGCTGCAAAATCAGACGAACCAAAGGGGTTTTGATTTTATTTCATTGTCCATAAAACTCAATGTTGACAATTCCATAACTATGCAAGACAGTGACAGTGTAAAATAAATTATTATTATTAGGGCAGAGCTGTTTTAGCATAAATTCATAATGCAAACTGTACACATAGGTTTTGACAACATCCAAAATGGTTTTGATCTCTGTTTTATTGAACCCAATTGCCATGAAAATCACATCTAAATCGTTCTACTGCGTAGATTACTAATAATTAGATAGCTTTTGGCACCACAGCGGCCACACTAGCGAATGACCAGCTTTACTATGCCATACAAGGTAATGTTCTCCATTGTTTAACCAAAGACCAGATTGTTGAAAATCGTTTAAAGAAAGATAATCTTTAGCACCATAACGGCCAACTGTACCCTTCTATACTTGCGAATATTCCCCATTGTTATACCAAATACGGACCTGTTCATTAGCTTGTCGGGTGTTTTCTAGAAATTACTCATTAAGTTGCCCTCATTATAGTGTCCAGGTCAACATACTACTATAAGCAAATTAACTGATATGATTTGGGAACTCTATATATCTTAGTTATCTCGAGTCCAGTATTTAAACACCGCTTTAAATTCCAATAGTGAATGATTTGCCCGGTTTTAGGATAAAGGAGTCGTCATAACCTTGATTGGTTAGGAAATTGGGGGCCAAAGACGTTCAGGGGCAGGATGCAGATCTTGATGCGGAGTAAACAGTTTACTCGATTATATTAGTCCACTTCAAGCATATAGCCGATAAGACTGACATCCGAGATCCAAAAATTCCCAAGTAATAAACATCCTCGCCAAAAACTGAGCCAAAAGTTACAGCAGGTAGAGGATGCGACATGACCACTGCATATACGTTGCTTATGTGAAAATAGGCTAGATACTTAACAAACTCGTTTCTATTAGATTTCTTGTTCGTATGTTTATCATTTGCTTTGGCACATTTGTTAGACACATTACTCAATATGCCTGTAATGGCGTGCTCCATATACAACGGCACATCAACGCCACTGAGTAGTGGAAGCTTTACCTTTGTGTGTTTCAGCGCGCAATACCCGTAGTAAGATGGTATTATTGGAAAAAATGCGGGATCTAGACCGTGTATAGCGAACGAACTATTCTGAAGAATTCATGATAATATCACGATAACCTTCTTTAACACTAGAATTCCGGAGTAATACTGTAACAAAACTAGTTAATTATTTTACAATGCTTATTTATTTTCACTTAATTATTTACAAGTAACTATATACCCTAATTTATTTAAATATTTATTTCACAATCCACTAACATCCAACATTTATACCTATTTATTTATTTATATTTATATTTATATCAGTAATTCACAGTACATGGAATTGAGACATTATAAGTACACAAAATAAAAAGTAAACACAGTAATATCTTTATTTTAACATTTATAGAACTAACTAACTGAGGTAATTGGAGCACCAAACATTTCGCCTCTTTTCACATTTTCCGTACACAGGCTTCTTGCAACTAACGCAGTAAACTGATGTGTGGTTTCCTTTGCAAATGCTACGGATTCTACATTTCTGCCTTTTTAGCTCTGCTTTTGTGGTACAGTGACGTTTGGTTCCACGCTAGTTCGTGCTTGATTTTCACGTCTAGAGGAAACATGTGCAGTTCGTAGTTCTGCACATAGTTGAAGTATAAATTCCCTTCTACTAATTTTACTTCCGTATACTTCCTTATAAATTATCCACACATTTATTGCCGCTGAATCCAAAACATTATAGGAAATGTGCATGGGCTACCGTCTAGATGCAGATTTTGTAAAATAAATACGTGCCATTTGATCGACTATATATCAACTCTATATTTAGCATTGTAATTAAATTAAACCGTTTCTGGTTTCTTCTTTTCATTGTTGGCGATAGTTGCCGTTGAGTGAAGTGTACTTAGCAATAAAACATTCATATTACTTTTACCCTGATAAACAGTTAGCTTTACATCGTCACCATCTTTTCGAAATAGCAACCTTGAATACAAATCTTTGTTTTCCGACTTACGCGGTGAACGGTACTTCCTTTCTATTACAATTTAGCGTACCAACAAGACTTGTTGAACATTTTTTCAAAGATGTAGCAAGTTTTAGGGACGTAAAATAGTTATTTGTTGTAACATTTCGTCCTGTATCTAAGTGATGTTCCATCAGCCTAAGAACAATATGCTCTCCTATGCCACAATCAGTTTTTCTTTGTACATACACTCCAGTACATAGATAATCATTTACTATATATTTAAAATCAACACACAGCAAAAGCCAAAACTTTACTCCAAATTTATCAGGGTTGTTGGCTATATATTGGGTGAATGGACAATGTGCTTTGGATGGCAATAGTTGCTCATCTAGAGTTAGGTTAGCACCAGGACTATAACATGATAAACTGTTTTCTATAAATTCATTCCATACAGATGACGCTAAAGTAAATTTATTAGTTTTCAAACTTTCGGACCTAGTTTTTAAGTCAAAGCTCATAAATCGCATAATTTCCTTTGTTCTATTGCGTCCAATTGTTTGTCTGAAAAATTCAGGACCCCATACAGTTGACTACAATTTATTAATAGGCAAACTGTTTGCACCATATATTCCCCTGGCACAGAAAACTGCTATTGCAGCGTCCAATTCTTCGAGACTCAAACACCATTCGTTATTTTGAAAATATAGCTGCACTTCAGTCTCAGTGCGAAATTTGATATGGCGCATCATACTGTCACTAAATATTAGACGCATGCCCTAAAAACGCTATCTCTTTTACCTTTCTTTTGGCATATGATGTAGGACCTCGTGTTTCTCGAAGAATATTCTATTTAGCTCGGCGTCCTAGAAATTATTTGAAACTGTAAAGATTTTCCTAATAAAAAAGTATCTTAATCACCTACTAGGGATTCAGGACTAATTAATTTCCTTAAAGTGATATTTTAGATATTTCTATATGGCCTATTATAACTGTATTTCGCCGGACTTCTTGAATATTAATTTTTCTTTTACGGCCTCGTTCTCTTATATTTCTAGGAACGTTAGGCTGCTGAGAAGTAGAATGAATTTCGCCAGCCACGTTGGATTTGTTGATATCAATTCTTCAATATCTGAGGAATAACCGTCAGTAGACTGCTTACTACTAAAGTTCAGCGGTGGTTCAAAATTAGAATCGCCGTTATTCAGTCCATTATCACTGTTTTCAGATAATTCATCTTCTCCTGATTCGTTTTCGCCTATTTTTCTAATTTCCAATGGAAGCTCGGCATCCTTCAATACACATCGAGACAATTATATTTGCAACCGCTTTCAGCATAAATGAGAATCGAAACTAAAATATTAAGTACGATTATGTTATTATTTTTGTAATAATGTAAACCTAAATATTACTCAAGTCGACTACATTAGCAGTTCAGCACATATAAAATGTTCAGACATACAATTCCTGGTATATTTTTCAGAGAAATCTAAGTGCAAACAAGCAATTTTATAAACAGTATATTATTGAAGTACGAGAATTTGTAATTCATTATTTATTACAGATTTTTTATATACTTGTAGATTCAGTATACATAATTATATTTACAATTACATAATGATATTCATTTATGTATAACTCGAAAACCAAGAAATTATTTTTATGTGAAATTTTCTTACAGTGTGCTATTATTTACGATATTTATAATAACAGACTATTGATCATAGCGGGCCAATTTGAACCCAGTCAGGCGGTCTAGGTATGCAAGTTAATTGCCTGAATAAGCATTATAGTATAAAGTCAAACTTTAATACAAGCCACAGCTTATAATAAAATATTAAAAATAATAAAATCTTAATCACCACATTGTAAAGTTTTAAAAACTGTTTGAATGCAAAGTAGGAAATTGAGCCATATCGGCCCCTTCGGCTTTCTAGCGTTAAGTACAGATTTTTGTAAGCACCTAAATTTGAAATATTGAATTCTAGTCAAACCCTGATGGTATGACTGTATTCTTCTTGATAATTGGACTGGCGAGCTAAAATTAATTGTAGCTAATTTATTCAAAAACCAACTAGAATAAATAACGTAGTTTTACGGGCTTTGAATTTACATGACTAAAGTTAAAAATGCATTAGTTACATAAATCATGAGATACCTGATCGTATTACATTAATTCCACCTTTAAATATAACGTTCCTTATTGAAGCTTCTTAATAAACAGTATCAACGGTGTCAGACGGAAATTCAACCAGACCGTTTCTTCGGCATGTAAAACGCGATCTATAACAAATCTAGCTCATTCATAAATTGTCGCCATTTCGCTTCAAAACAGTATCTAAAATGACTAGCATATCATGAAAGGTAGTTTTACGCATCCTATAAAACTATTAAAATTTCTCTGAATACAACTTTAATTCCTTTCTAACAGGTTAAAGGAGCACTGTAAGCCCAATATCGTTTCTCAAGTATATTATTTCATCTTCTTGCTATTCACATTAAACGGATAGTAGGGGCTAGAGTACTCACATCAGTATATTTTTCCGATAGTAATTTCTTAAGTGGGAAAACATGCTTAGATGCTACTTATCACTTGGTGATGTAGTTTAATTCACAGTGTTCCGTGTCATATTTAATTCTTTACGTTCAATTTACTGTTCGTTGTGAAAACACTAAATTCTGTTATATTTATCACTTCTTACATACCATTGATTATCCATATAAAATGCGAAGATACTCTCTATAGTGTAGCGATAGTGTAAAATATACGTAAATAAGAACACAAAATCGTGAGTTGTGAAACGTGTAAACGGTAAAATTAATAGCCCCGTTTTCAAAGCAATAGATCTATTAATTACCATTTTAGAAACAGCTTAGAAATACCATTATGAACCATTTATACAAATACCGGAATTTCATTTTGACAGCCCTCAGGAAGTGAAAATAGAATTCGAGGAAGTCAAACTGAAACCATATTGTAACAAAGATTTAAAATTCTAATTGAATCTTTACATTTTGTATATATTATGGCATTGATTTTAGTGACTTATTTTATTCTAACGTTTTTAAGATATAGAAACTTGTCATCCTTGAAGACATATTTACAACAGCAATAAGATCAGTTATGTTAATGGATATCATATCAGACCTCTAATCAATCATAGCAAGAACATTAGCAGGCTAGAGTAGCTGCATACATTGAGGTATATAACGTTTATAATAAATATGATGCATGTGTAGCAAACAGATCCGATATACTGTAATGTAATATATAGTTAACTAAAAACGACAGTTAGCACTTTTATTTTCAACCAATGTTTCACAGCATCCGATACCTGGAAACAGTAGCTAAAATATAAATTTCATAATTTCACGTTAATTACAAATCATCTAAGCACAACTCATGAATATGAGCAGTAATTAGTGTAGTAAACGTTTAAGTTTGTTAAACTTTTTAGTTTAGGAATTTACTGTTCAATTATTAAGTTAAATTAAACCGCTTCCTCTTTGTTATAGATCTTTGAAATTGCATAGGCTGTTTCTGTGTTAATTATGAATTATTCTTTATTTAGCAGCATTAAGCTCCATACGTAGATTTCAATTTACATTTAGAAATTCAAATAATGGATTACGGAAGGTATTTACAAAATAATATAATAAAATATGAATGGGTCATTTTAATTGTTTCAAAATTCGCTGAATCATCTAGATACCCATGCCACACTTACAGCTTATACATTATATTTTTGATATATTTGGTTTCTCGTCACACATGAATAAGTAGTAAATGTGCAAGTTTCTAGCTTGTAATATTGGAACATGCTTTGGTAGATTTCAGGTCGGTGCTCCTTGCCTTATGTTCTGTAGGTCGCAGCTAAAATTTATCGTCCAAAGCATCGGTAGTGCATTAGTTAGTGCTGTAAAAAGGCTTTCTATAGGGTGTAATATGCAAAATACGTGAAATTATGATTTAAAAGGAGATAAAAGCTTGAACCAGAAAATAAAAAACCCAATGGAAATTAAAGAGCGCTTTATGCCATTTATTGGGACCTCTCCTTTTTCTTATTCTGCCATGGAAGAATAGTGATACAATTTTTTTAGAGAGTGCATTGAAGTCGAACTTCGCCCAGGAGTGCTGGAAGACGAACGGCTAAAGAAACGACAGTTAGCAGTAAGGTGAGATATTTCAAAACGTCTACAAGTATATCAATGCTTTCAAAGGTTGTTATACATGAATGCGGTTTTAAGGAATGGAGTTTCTATGTCTGCAGTCCAATTGAAAACGGGCTGTAAGGAAAAAATTTGATATGATTTTAAAATATTTTAAAGAGAAGGATTTAAGGCAATTTTACAAGGGTAATAAACTTGTTGAAATAGAAAGGAGCTGTATTGACATACAAAAACGGTTTTTCTGTTTTTCGACAACTAAATACGTATTTCCCCAGAAATTCTTGAAACTCATTACGTATATTGATTTTTACCCTAATTATTTTAATATGATTTGTTTTATTCGTATTTATATTTATGCTTTTATATTTAACCTTATTCATAACCTCAAGTATTCCTTTTTATTTTATAAGTACCTTATTCTAAGCGTAGTTTATTTTATTTAATTATATTTCTACATTTATAGTTCGTTTTCTCAATTTTTCCTTAAGCCATTTGTTTTAATAGTATTATCCAACTCAAAATTTGATTATTTCACAGTTTATAATTGTTTAATTTGTTTATTACGAATTAATCGTATTTCCACTGTTCACACGAATTATTTTATAAATTATAGTTGTTGATGTTGTATTAAAAATACCTTGTTCATTTTAGAAACATAATCGTTATTGCTCTATTTTGATTTAAGTGGTCTATTAACTACTGATATACGATTACAATGAAGATATAAAGAAGTAAATATTATAATTACTATGATTATATCATAATGAAAGGACTACAGTCTATATGAGTATGCACAATCGGTATTTTACGGTTAAAAATTGTTTGGTTAACTTATTATAACCTTGATTAAGGTTATAGATCATAATTAGGTATAATTCCATTTTTAATGGGATTACTATAAATGAACCCTTAATTTCTAATTTTCCTATTTTAATTTTATTTTTTACAATAGGGGATAATTCTAAAGTAGTTCTGCGTTAATTTTGATTCATTAGCGCTGAGCAGTCATTTGCAACCTTAAATAACTTTCAATTGGCAGCGGTTCTTCTATTCAGAGTACCATTACATTTAATATAAACTATGGATTCATTAGGAGAACTCATTAAATATAGGTATATATTGTTAGTTACTACATTTACTTGAGACAATATTAATAAATACAATAACGAACAGGCTAAAGCACAGTGCTTCCATTTAATCCCGTACCCTGCGTGATCATTTATGGGCGATAACCAAATTAGCGCGATGCCGCACAATAGTACATAAGTCCCTAACATTTCACGTGCATTTGTTTAGATATCAAATTTTTAGGTTAAAATAAGAATTGATTTATGAAAAAATTATATGAATAATTTACAGTTCTAATTAAAATTAGAATTATAGAAATTAGCAATTCATATTATTTAATGGAAGTTATTAAACAGGTCTATGCCAAGCTCTTATGCACCTGCACAACTCTGCGAATGAACATCTGAATTGTATAAAACCTATGAAGATTAAAAAATAAAAACCAAATCTAGACATTTCAATTTATTTAATAATTTTATAATACTTAAAAAATAAATTAATTATTTTGTGTATAATTTACAATAAATGTTGAAAATATCTGCCACCATTTTCTATACCAAGATTAATACAACCCTTCATGTTATTAAAATGCAAAATAATGGTACGATATCTTTCCGCATTAATCGTTTCATTAAAAAATATGGGTCCTATAATACGCATTCGGGAAATTACGACCCAAATTCCAATTTTAATAGGATGTTATGCAGTTTCAACATCTTCATGAGGATTTTCTGTAGCCCATGTACGATAATTTTGGCTGTTAAAATAGCCTGATAAATGACACCATGCCTCATCAGTGAAAAAGGTTAAATAAAGTATTCATCATTATTCAAGTTTGTATTAAACCACTAGTCATGCTGTAATCTTTGCAGGTAATCGTTCGGATATAATCGATATGTAACTGAAATTTTATAAAGATAACCATACCAGTTTGTTGTGACGGTTGCGTTAAAGATTTTTTAAGACTGCCTTCTAGGTGTTCTTGAATATTCATAACCACTTCTTCTGTCAAAATTGTCCGGCTACCAGTTGGTTTTGCTTTGCAAATATAATGCTTAGCTTCAAATTGTGTAATTAAAACATATTTGTGATGTTTAAAAGCATCATATTGAAAATTCACATCAGGATATTGTTGATTGAATTGTTCAATGCAAGATTGCAAAGAGTAAGCCCAAGTTCTATGTGCATTACGATCTCCACTTCGAAAGTGTGCCATTAAAATTAAAGCATCCTGTTCTTGGGTAAATTGCATTTTTACTGTAATAAAAGTAACCGGTAACTTAAGTTTTGTTTAATAAATAGCAAATTTACGTCTTTACAAGATTTTTGTAGATATGTTTTAGTTTTGAAAAAAACTGCTTTATTTAATAATGTTATTTTAATAGCATAGAAAACAGATTACAAATATGTCAGCGTAATAACCAAACAATGCTTGTCATATGTTTAGTTCCATTTCGAGTTTTTCAACGTGCCAACTTTGGTTAATTTCAACTTTGTAATACAAATATTCCTAAATTTAAAAAAGTTACTGATTAGGTGGGGTTCGGGATTGAATGAAAGTACTGTACAATTTATGTAAAACTTAAAAAATAATCTTAAATACCTTTACGAATTCTATTGTTATGTTCTGAATAAAATAACTTAGCAGATTCATAACCCTAGAATGTTGATCCACTACTCTAAAGTTAAAGCCGAAGCTTTCTCCACTGAGAGGGTGAACTTCAGCATTACGCGGATAATTATTTTGACGGCGAAACAGTAGGTTTTATAAGTTTAAAACGAGTATTTAGAATAGAAATACTTCTTATAATAGCATTTCTAAAATAGTTGTTCGTATTTTACAACGTTCCTGTGGAGAAGTATCTCGTGAATTGAATGAAAGACAACCCCATATACGTATCACGTTCAAATCTGTTGGTCATATTGATTAACCTGTTAACCAAAATGGTAACATTGTAAAGTACATAAATGAATATTCAAACATGTTCGAATTATTCCAGCTCAACAAAAAAATATAGAATGCTGTTCTATCCAAATCCAGTGCTAACATCAGAAAACTAATTTTCCACTTAATCCTAGAACGCATACCAGGAGTCGTTTCGACTCATCAACTTCTTTATTGGTTAATATATCTGTTAAAGTTTAAGTAACACTGTCTGACTGTAGGAATGCTTTCAACATATATATTTTTATTATAATATATGAAAATTAACTACCTGCAATTATTATAACTCCTTTAAGAAACAAATATGCCTTTATACTACACTTTTACGTATGGTGACTTGTTTTGACTCGAACCAAGCCTTATCGAAAGTTTGAGTTTGGAGTGTAGGATATCATATTTTGTTTTTAGAATATTGTCGTAGATGAAGATATGGTACCTCTAGAAATGAATTGTACCCCACCATTTGTTGAAATTTATGAGTAATGCCAATGTAAAATCAGTAATATTGATTGTCGAGTAGTAGCGATGCATTGTCTGTATTGGTACGAGAGTTTCATACTTTACAAGTAATTTTACAGGAAATTAGTACATAATTGGGATTTATTTTTAGTTTTGCAAATATTTTGAACAAAATAAATAAAAAACAGGTCAAAACATTGGTAAGTACTAACTGAATATTGCACGAATAAATGAACCTAGGCAGACATTTTTCACTTTCTTTGAGCATAAATATATGTGCAACTCGTGATACCTTTGATGATAAAACGTTTGAGAATACAGCTCAACAGTGGGCTGCTGAAATTGATTCTAACGATTCGCGTTAAGTTTATGGGATAGATAATACACCGGATAGTTTGTAAAAATTGCAACAAAGATATTTTTAGAGACCACACTTTGACTATATGTAATAAATCTGTACATAATAGATATATTAAGTATATAATGTGAGTATAGTATTAATAATAAACAATTTGTTAAAATATTTCTTTTATTTTGAAACTTACATTTAATCCTATACTTTAAATAAGACTAAGCGATTTCGACTTATGTTATATATTAGTGTAAAGAAAGCGAGTCATGCATTATAGGGTTAAATTGGAGATGTTTGAAAAGAAATAAAGTAAAACCGTACAAAACTAAAATTTATGTATTCTCGTAGAAAGAAGGACATTAAGAAAATTAAAGAGCTATTTATGGGCAAAAGGAAACATTTGTTTTGTAAAAAATAGTATCTTAGAGATCAAATTGCTTTTACAAAAAAATTTAGTCATTTCAACGTACAATTGCAGCTACCACCAACACAAATTTAGTCAGTAGTAGTGAAAAACACTGCTCCCACGAAGCTAATATTTGGTGCAGAATATTAAATCCGGAAACCCTTGTTCAATTTGTTCAGTAAAGAGTTTATATATGAACAGTTTTCAAATTTTTAAAATCGAATTTTCGAGAATTAATAAACCCGTTACCACTAGCATTTTTTCAAGATATTTATTTGCAGATAGAGGGTATACCAATTCGTATTTATGTAGCTGTCTAGAGTTGGTTGCATGACAATTCTCCTTTGAGATGTATAGACGTTCATTAATATCATAGCTACCTAAATCACATGGACTTCAATCTTTGGGGTTTGGTTATACAAAAATATTATGCATATACAAATAATTATAGAGAATCTTGTTGAGACACCAACCCAAGGTAATTAAAAACTGTTATTCCAAATATTAGAAAACGATGCTAATTTGCGTTAGGTTGGATAACAGTTTGGTAGAGACAGACACAATCTACGATCTGTAGTTTTCTGTACTTTATATAATCACTTTTTAGTTATAACGAGTCTTATTGAAGTTATTTTGCTGTCCAGGCGTTCTAACACTGGCCTTTGACTACCATTAGAAATATACAAGGATTACGGTTTATCCTAGCATGTAATATACACAACAGATTTTTTGAGTTGCTTAGGCTTGCTTAGTTCACCCTTTTAATGGCTCTTTGAACATTACATTATATAAAAAATTTTCACTTTAAATAAAATATTTAAAAATAAAATGCCGCAAATCACCTATTAAGAAAATTCTTGGCAAAATTTATTGTTAAAGTGTAAATAGCGAACTAAGTTCCTCCACAACTACCTGTTATTTGACGTAGTTGGTAATTTTCATCACTATACATGCCCTTTTTCTTACGAATTTGTATGTTTGCGGTTCTTGTTAAGCACATAATTATTCTATTGTTTACCTAGCTATAAACATTAATGTGTAGAGTGGTTAAATATGCGTATTATTGTTATTACTGTTACTATTGATGAAAATAACGTGTTAGAATTCTATCGATTCGAATTATTTAAAATTCCAAATAATTCGAATTTGTTTACTGAAAATTTGAATATAAGATTGCTATCTAGTGTCAAGTAACCATTATTAATAGAACAATACCGTGTTATTCCTGATATTTTGACATATATTTTTGGCCATAGCAGACACAAAATGTACGGCGGAGAAGACTTTGATGTCCTGTAATATGTGTTCAACACATTAGATTGATTAGAATTAGGAATTAGTCCAATAATAAATAAGCAACTTATAGTGTAACGTGCCGTTGCCTTGTAGAAGTTGATTCCGGAATTTTTAATTATTTTGTGACATGTGAATCAACTTCTGAAACGAAACGATAAAAGTGCGAACACGTTAAGTGCTAAATTCGGTTAAAACAGTGACCGCGATAAACAATTTTCGAGTGATTAAATGAAAAAGACAATTTGTTCAACAATATAACTATTTATCCGTATAACAATAACAAATTTATAAATATTTATAATGTAAATTGTTACCAAAATGTAACAATCAAATTAATTACATAAAATAGCTAAGGAAAATCAAATACAAATAAAACATACAGTCAGAAATTGTGTAAAACAATCATGTAAATTAGTAATATAAACTGTTGTAAAATATATAATTTCAGGAATAAGAAATTCGATACGCTACATACAAAATTTCACGTAGGCCGTAAATTAAAGCTTAAATATTATTAATTAGCTAAAATAAATCGAAAATGCATTGTGTTTATAAGAAAACTGATAGAAATAGTAATTATCTAGCTAATAAAGATATATGTAAACCACTATGTAAAAATGTTCATTATTATAACTCAGTTAATAATAATGATAAAAATTTGAAAGTAGTTCCAAAAATATAGTACATAGAGACCGCCAAAAATGCCGATCAAAGAAATGAAAAAACTCTTAATTTTCGAAACTAAAATTTTATCCTCACTTGCATTTGAGAACCCTGAAAAATCATATAAATACCGGGATGTCGACAAGGAAAAATCAGAGAGCGAACTTGCCACGGCTGCAAAGCACTCAGTTCCTCCTTGAGAATAACAACAAATTTGTTGCTATATAAACAATCTGTTGTCAGACAAATATAAATGTTTCCTATGCTTATTGAAATTGCCGTCAACTCTTCAAGCAAAACCAGAGCATAGTTTCTTTTGCATTTTGCTTAACTGTATTTAATAACACTGCTACAGATAAGGTTATACCTAAATAAGCACTAAACCGCTCTACAGATTGGATTATTGAATGTACTGGGTTGGACTGGCGTTTTGAGGCGCACTAAAACCTCCTTCAGATTGGCAATCCAAATGTACTACGTTGACCTGCTGAAAGAAAGGCAAATCTTAATGTATGGACCTTTTAACACGCAACTATGCAAATCTACGCTGTCAGACACACTTGCACATAACACACTGAAACACATCTATACCAGCACAAATAGTTGATTTGTTTAAACAAATAAGCACCTAAATAAGGTAGAAACATCCAAAATACTTTATCTAGGTGTCATATTGAAAAACACCGCTACAATTCAAATCACGATTGCGCATTCACAATCATACCAAAGTCGACTTAAATAAAAGAAAGATTATTCAACCAGTTTTCTCAAAAACAGCTGTAAAATAATTAAATTTTGTAAATAGCTAGATTTAAGATCAATTGCGGTATATAACAATGTTCCGCATATTTAAATTAATTCATAAACTTACTAAACCAGTTACCAACATACAATTGACTTAGATCAATAAAATAAAAACCGAGTTAACAAAATTCAATAAGGGAAAGTTAGAAATAAAAGACCGCGCTAAGCGTAACGAATTAATTTAAATAAACCAGAATAATCCTTACAAACAAATATAAAAATACGGTGAGTACTCTAAACAAGCTAACGTTATTCTGTAATGAATCCACAAAAATTAACAATGAGGTAATCACCAAAAGTACAAAGGCCTAATATACAGAAATAGTACCTACCAGGTATAATCGAAAAGTTAATGTTTACAGAACGCAAAAAGGTGTTCGCATGTGCCCATTAATTTTGTTAATAGAGAAAAAATGCTGCAAGAGACCACCAATTGAACCTCCCTCCTTCGACTGTGTAAATCTACCCAAGCATTTAAGTAACGTTCCTGTTGCCAACACAAATAGGACGTTACAATAGTAGCGTGTAATATCTAAGCGAGATACAGTGTATATATATATATATATATATATATATAGGGTGTTAAACGTTAACAGTTGGTTGAAGGTTTTCAATCTTTTATTAGAAATTCTGCTATGATGATTCATCCCTTGATAAAATCTATTTTGATCTATTTTTTTTATAGTTATTATTAATAAAACTCTTCTAAAACCCGTTACATTAATCTTTAACGACACTCCCATTCTTTCATCTCTACTCGTTGATCTATAGTGTATTCAATAGCTAATTACATTTCTAACAACACCAGACCTTGAAAATTCATCCTTTTCTAATAAGACCCTATACCTCTGCAAGTTTTCAATTATAGGTTTGAATTTTGCGATGATTGATATTACCACAACTTATATGTGCATCTCACATTTTTAAAGGTATTTATATTTTTAATAACGAGTAAAAGCTGAATAAGTTTTTCAAATAGCTTTATGAAAGGAATGTTTCAATTACTACGTTACTGCAACAATATGTATATTAAAACTATTTGCGGAAATACAGTAGTTTAACGTGTTTTCTAAAAATGAATGTTTAATAAATGTTATAAGTAATGACATGAATAAAATGTATTCTAATTTATTAAACACTGTTTTAATAATGGATTATACACTAGTTATTGCCAGTATAAAAGAGTAACCTACAATTATGTAACAAGATGGTGTGCACCATTTTGTTGCATGTATGACCGACGTTCCTTTTTGCAACTCCATAGTTGCGGTTTTCTGACTTTCTCAAACATCCAATCCGTCAAGCACCTTTCTAGGCCTCAACTTTATCTCCTGTTGAGCATTAACTAAAAGAGAGTAAACCTAATTTTTTATATAAAGCCATAAATAGAAATTAAGTGAAGTTGGTTAAGTTTGGTGACTAAGAAGGCTGCTTCCATAGTCTATTTGATGCATCCAGTTCACTTGAAAATACCAGTTATACTCATATATCTATAAATGGTGTGAGTGAAATTAGCAGATGTGTTATGAATTTGAAATCAATAATAATAATCTGTCAAGCCTGCTGAAAACTCTCCTATTACATTTCCTATTAATGCAATAAATAAATGTCCTATCAAATTTTCGTTATAGATGTGATCATACTATGTTGTTCATTAAAACTACATAGACGTTGGAACTTGAATTTCCTCACAAATGCATTTCTTGCACATACTGTGGATTTCCGTGGGCCTATACGTGATTCCTTCTCTACTAAACTATGATTTATCATCTAAAACTAATTTATACAGAAAATCATCATCTCTTAACATTTTCACAATCATTCATTCACCAAGTTGTATTTGAACCCCGCAATCTCCTTCCTCGTAATTTTTGAACTACTGCCATATAATGATTTTGGATTTTGTGCTTTTCTTAGAATTCTAGATATGAAAGGGTAACTAATTTTTAATTCAATTGAAGCAGCTATTACTGAGGTACGGAGACTAATTGTAAAATACGATAAAGTAGTTATTTGGTTAATGTCAGTAGCTCCAATTGATATTTCATCATTTTTTTGCACTTTGTAAAACCAAAACTTAAAAAATTGTTTTCAATTCTTCTAAATTTCATTACATTCATAAGAGGAAGCTGCGGGTATCTATGATGGAAAGGCCTTACGAACAATCTTTTTACATTCTTCATGAATGTGAGATAAATTAGTAGTTTACTTATTAGAGTAATCGTTTGGTATAGGATTGCCGTCATATGCTTTAATAATTATTAACTAATTATAACCACTGATGTGAAAGGTTGTAACTAAAAATCAAAGCTACACAGATAAACCTTTAACTTATACATCAGTTTCATAGTAATTTTCGAAAAAACACAGCTCTAATGCCCATTATCTAAAAATTGTCAATTAACCCAGAAAGTAGGGAGATGATGAGAACATTAATAGACTCTGAATCTTCTCATTATTTGATAATTTAAAATAAAATAAATTTAATTAGAAAAATAGTTTTTAAGATTGAAATTGTCATAAAAGGTGACTAACTATTGCACACGCTCCACATTAATAGGTAGAAACGAAAAATTAGGATTTAGCTAAAGGTATTAGTAAGTAGTTCCTAAGTATGCCTGGTAATTTAAAATAACGACGAGTGCATACATAATTCGATGAAATGCAAGCAAATGAGCTAATTTTGCAAACCAGCTAACTTGAAAATTATTGATAAAACGTGCAATATGAAAAGAAATAGAATTTGAAATGGATTTTAAAAATATAATAAACAACTATGTGTTTCGTTTAAAGCTAGAAAGCTGCTATTGATTTCCGATAGAACTGGAAGTGACAGTGTTATAAAAATATTTTCACTACATAGATCCTAGTCGATTGTCACAAATGTTCAGATCAAAACCTTTGATAAAAGTTTTAAAACGTCTAACTAACAGTTTGGATGAAAGATCCTGTATTGAATAAACGTTAGAAGGACACTTTAAACCATTTGATGTAAAACCAATATTTTGTTTAGTAAGAACCGCCAAATCCTTTTCAACAATTTTAGAGCTGCAGCGCCCTTAACAAACCAATCAGAGATAATTTGTTAAATTCCTTGCACTAATTGTAATAAATGTTATATTGGGAAAATAAGTCAGCCATTTATAAATTGCATAAAAAGTCACAGATTCGATTACCGAGAATACAATAAAACAAAAAAGAAAATCATTTGCTACTCATATTTTTTACACTAAAAAGTGTGCCAGTCATTTCATGTCCAATGAGCGACAAAAGTGATGTTTTGATAGTTATGATTTTAGTTTTTGGTAAAACCTGGTACAATGCTTTATTTATATAAGTACTTGAGGTGCTGCAAATTGAAATAATGTTTGAGTTACACGTGATTAAACTTTGCCTAATATGACCCAACGCCTTATTAATATTGGCATTACTGTAAAGAGAAATATCTTAGTAGATGTTGCATAACCCTTTCAAATTTGCAGATATTTCCATAGGTACTTTAATAATAGTTTTGGCTTCATACCGTATTAAATTATATAAATAGGTTACTAGCACTAGTTGTAATCAAACACATACAAGTTTTCAAACTCCTGACTTAAAAAATGGATTGACCAAGATGTTGTAAACTTTAGGAAACGTTTTCTCAAATTACATCCATTCGGCATTTCTTAAATTATTTTCTGTATAACAATCACACTATTACAGCGTAATAAAGACATTTCCTAATATAAATTGTCCTGGAAAAAGTTTTTAACTATTTTGTTAACAAAGAAACATCCTGGGGTCCCCTTTTAAATTTCAACTAATCTTGGGTATGTCGTAGACAACTAATACTAATCTAACTTTCTTGTACATTTTCATTACCAGACATAACTCGTACTATTAATTTGTATTTAATCCATGATGTATTTTCGTTGGTGTGGAAACAGTCTCTAGGAAATTTAATATCCCAGCAACCAGTTCCTTTCTGCAAGATTGTCTAATCTTAGATCAACTTAATTCTACCTGCTCTCTCTAAAGTAGTTATCGACGTATTGTATATATTCAATTTATGTAACACTTGCAAAGTAATAATATTTTACCAACGCTGCAATCTGGATTGACGGCTGGCTACAGTTGCACCAAGGCTTTACCCAACATAATGAACGATATTTTTAAGTCACTATGGCCCTAATCGATCATACTAAAGCTTTCGACATAATAAATCACGAACTTTTGGTTGTAATTCTTCAACATATTGATGTCGCTAAAGAAGCTAGTTACTTATTTTAAAATTATACTGCCAATCTAGTACAATATATAAAATGATCTAACGATATTTCGCAACGCTGTAGTGACTTGTGGTACACCTCAATGCTAATTTATCGGCCCGATTTTATATGCTATTTATACTTCTAAGATTTGCACAGTTATCAAAGCATTGAAAATTTCATTGCTGCCCAGACGACGCACAGATCTACCTCGCTTTGTATCCTTATAATGTTGAAATTGCTTCAGGATGTGTTAATGCCTTGGTGAAACTAATGCTCTTTTCAGAAGGTCATTTTTTAAAAGCCAATAGCAACAAATCAAGTATTATGGTTTATGGAAGTCGTACACTCAGGACATAAGTCACCTATGAACTTAGCATATCTGTTAACGGAGCAAGATGGAGTTTAATGGAATCAGCAAAAACTGTAGGTCTTCATATTCATAGTAATATGCGTTTTAAGAAGTATACTAGTAAATTAATTGAGCAAGCATTCCGCAATCTTTAAATTTTGTATAGAAATAAAAATATGCTCGATAAAAGCTCAAAATTTAAATTATATGATTCACTACTACTCGCACGTTCTCATTATTTTGATCAAATTTACAGAAACTTCTTAGATACAACAAATATTGGCATTTAAGGAGTATAAAATTCATGCATAAGGTTTATTCATGGTATTAAAAACAAAGAAACTGTTATCCCATGGGTTTACCGAAGTATAATGATTAAATATAAAAGCAGGCGAGTGCTTTATGGGGCTCGCCTCTATTTCAATTTAATCAACATAGGTATGCCGACGTACCTTTACTTGAGCTTAAAATATTGCACGGAGGTCTATAATCTTAAGATTAGGTTTAACGGTCTGTTAACAACTTTAATGCACATTAAAACTTTGGATCGAAACTCATTTTCCTTTCACATTACAAAATTATTCAATATAAGATTTTGTTATTCCAGTGCAGCATCTATAAAAAATTTTAAATATAGAACTACATCGATACTATAGCTCAAACAATAAACAGTAAAATAACGTTTTCGTTTAAAATTTTATTTTTCGTCTTTTTTTTCACTTTTCGAACATCTCTAGGGCGACATCAGAATCTATTGCATTCTTATGGTATTCAAAACAGAACAGTGGTTTATAAACAGCTGATTGCATACCATACAGCTTCATTTTAAGACACACGAACGCACGCACACACACACA
>JAHWXV010590819.1:0-10460 GCA_024586415.1 Phrixothrix hirtus | reverse complement strand
TTCGCAGTATAGGGGAACCACGCCTCGCTCCACTGTAGCTTTGCCGGCCGTCGCTAAAACACTGGTGTTTCTGCCACATGCGTTATTGCGATTTCGTCTTTTGACTAGAATGAAATCTGATAAGTCATTTATAAGGAAAGGTTTGTATTGTTGGATGCCTGGCTGGTAACACGCGATTAATGCACTATTCGCACAACACCCAACTTACGACAGTTTCTGACACCAGGGCAATTTTCATTGGTAAAGGAGATTCCGGACTCCTGATTCGTTATGGACACGAGTAATGAGATTACACAATACTTGGTCACTTACTATTAGACTAATGGCAAAGACCTAAACAATTACTTAATCCTTTTAGAGATGAATAGTAATTGTTCAAATAATTACTTGTCTAAAAGAGTCGAACTCTTACGTTAAGCACTCTTGTTAGCGAATTATTAAATAAAGTCAATTAAGTAAAAAGAAAAGAAATACCTTTTAATACTTTTTATTTGGTAACACTTCAATAATTTTTTACTAAGGCTAAACTAGCTCGAACTACTTCGAGGTTGAATTATAACTTTATAACTAACTCTGGAGACCTTTTGCATCCCTATTTATACCCAACTGGGGTTGTATCTTTTGTTTGACAGATATATGAGTTACTAATGTTCATATTTGTTCATCATATTAAAGTTTGTACAAGATACTTGATCATTGGTTGTTTCCAGACTGATGCAACAATATATTAAAGTGAATTACAAATTATAAGACAGAATAAATAAGTGTACAAAAGCAATGTGAAATTTAATAAATACCAAAATTATCAAAATAGATGTTTAATTCTGTTACAGATTTAGTTTTCGAGTATCTAAAACGCGTGAATATAGTTAAATGAACATGAAAAATATTTTCTATAATCTTTACATTCAAAATAATTAAACGCTTAATATGAAATTTAATATTCAAAAATAATTGCTGATGTTCATTACTTGCTCAAATTGGGAAGTAAATAATAAAAAATAAACCAGTAGTTGAAGAAATTTTGCTCCTCTGCTCAAAACCAATAAAATTCTCAAATAAAAACAATACTTCATTATACCGTTTTTATTTAGGAATTTTATTGGTTTTAAGCAGAAGAGAAAAATTTCTTCAACTACTTGTTTATTTGTTATTCAAAAATAAATTTAAAGTTTACTTTAAAAAATGTTAAACCGTTTAAATGTGCAAATTTAGTATAACTGCTATTAATAGATAAGGATATAAATATGTTGCATCCAGCTGATATTAAATAGATTACAAAACCAATGATTAAATAGTAGTAGTCCCATCGAGCTGTGGAACGAACTAGGTAACCGTTTGTGGACATCCACTGGGTGCTTCCGATGGGCTATAAAGTAGCCCGAGAGAATTCAGAAGCAGATGGAAGCGCTGAACTTAACACAGGATCAGGGTCGGTCTGAGAACTTCCATACGCCATCATAACTTGCAGATAATTACACCTTAAGATATTTTTAAAACTAAATTGAACAAAATCTAAAGCTAATTACATACTCTTCAAAATTTCAAAAAGGCCGCGATCAAAATAGTTAACTGCAAACTACGTAAAGGTTAACTAGTACACTTAATTAGTCGTAGTAAAATAATAAATTTCTAAAGCTATCAGACCTCTGACAATCCCACAATTTGCAAGGAAACTTTCCCTTCTTATCCCAGATAATCAATGTGGCCACATCTCTTCAGGATTTGAATTAAATATTTAATAAAACTGCAAAATTAGTTAAAAATATTTACTTAATGAAAATTAAAAACAACTATGTAGAATTATATCGCGAGACGTAATAAATGAGCAGTATATCCAATAAAGATAAGAAAATATGCTAAAACGGATTACCCCCTTCATTTACGCAGATTAACCTGGAGGACCATCACAAATGATGTTGAAAGGTTATCAAACGAGGCAGATACCGTATGATTCAGGCTATTGTAGCAAAAGTTATTCACAATAATCTGTTGATGACTTTTCATGTGCATCTTAATATGATTCGCATTGTAATTTAACGGCAGAATACTTGCCTTGGTGCAATTAATGTATTGAGATTTCAAGGTATCGCGTAACTATCTTTAGTTTGGTAATTATTATCACAGTGAGAATAAGAATGGTGTCCATTTGCACAGACAGTCATATATATTCAGAAAACAAGTTACACTTGAACCATCGGCTAATACACATTCGACTTTACAACTGAAGATGTCAACGTTAAGAGAACATTTTGTCATCAGTAGAAGAAGGTATCAGCTGACACTACAAAAATCCAATGGTCCTTGTCGGTGTTATACCGTATGACTCTAACAAATCAAGTTTCTGATGCAGTACTGAAGCCAAGCAAGATAAATTTAGATGAACGTCGTTATTTTATTGTAAAACAGCATTTACAATACCGTGTAAGTTGGAAAAATCAGAAACACTCAGGATGGTAATATTCGGCTGACTGGACCAGTTGCGGACTTCGAGTTTCAAGATCCTGATGACTACGTAGCAATCCGTTTAACATTTTTACTGGGTAATAGCGCGAATTTTTATTGTCATACTTCCAATTATTTAGATTACAAATTACAATCAACTCTAAAGTAAAAGATATAACAGTGAGCACTTAACCGGATTTAAGAGTACGTCTCTTCAGAGAAAATAACCTCTGAAAAACTATGAACCGAAACGAGTACCCCAATTAGATGGCAACTTTTCCCTGTTCGGGTAGATGATAACTTCATGTAAGACTCGAGGCAGTTTTAGTGGACTGCTTGACTGGTGACGAACAATGCCTGGAAGGCGACTAATTTTGATATGGATACCTTCTTATAGGACGAGTAAATTTGTCATTGTAGTATGAAACCAACGCTGCTCTTTATTGGGATATTTTAAGCATAGTGCTTTAAATAAATAATAAATAATTTCTAGATTAGCACAATCCCCTTTTTATATGAGGAACCCGATGAATATTATTAAATATTAGTACCGAATTTTTGCAGCTAATTTGTAAAGTATAAAAATACTTTATAGGTTGGCTGTAAATTTGTCAATAAATATTATAGAAGAGTAAATATATGAAAACGTTCTCGGTAGAATCAGATGCAGAAGCTGTCTACACTTAAAGCACTACAAGTAAGCATAGCGATTATTATATACCTTCTTTCCATCGAATTACTGAGTTTTTTATTGTAATGTGGATGTCGAAATACATCAGATTAATAAGTACGAAGGAAAAAAATATTTATAGTTTACAAATTTTGACAAGAAAGAAGAGAGTAAACGTTAAATATGGAGTACGAGGTATGATTAAAATCTATCCGAATTGATGACATACGTCTAGAGTCGAGCGCCACATTTGGTAGTAGCTACACAGATATTAACCTTGAAACATATTACGCATGCGCTGCGAATCACCCCAATCTACCTCTTCGAGTTTGTTTACAGTAACGTTTCATTGTTAGTTCTGCGTCATTATTTACCGCATTCGTTGTGTACGAAAATAGCGATCAACGAATTTGTATCAGATTTTGTGAAAAACTTAAAGTTACAGGCCGTATATGGGGAGGGATGTACATGAGCCGTACTCAAGTTTGCGAGTGGCATAAACATTTTAAAATGGCCAAGAGGGTGTTGAAAGTGTTGCGCATTCTAGGAGGCACGCAACCATCAAAAGTGAAGACAATATGGAAAGGGTACGCGCAGCTGTGTTAACAAACCGCCAAATCATTATTGGTGAGTTAGCGAAGACTTTCGTTCTATGCAGTTGACTCTGGTGGAAGATTTGGGCATGAAACGCATCTCAGCCAAATGTGTTCCAAACTTTCTCCCCGATGACCAGAAACGGGCCTGTGTTGCAGCTGCTCGTGACCTGCTTGAGTGCGTCGAAAACGACGAAAGCTTTTAAAGATATCCTTGCTGGTAATGGAAAGTCCCAAACTCACCCAGACCTAAAAAATTACGACAAAGCTGCAGCAATGTCAAGCCGATGCTGATTGTGTTTTCAATTATAAAAGAATTGTGCAACACGAATATGCCCCAATAAATAAGGTATATTATTGTCCAGTTTTGCGGCGCTTGAGCGACGCAGTACATCGCAAAATACCGGCATTGCATGAGAGTGCCGAATAGCAAATCCATCATCATAATGCGCCTACACACTCAGCTTAGCTTGTGCAGAAGTTTCTTGCTAAACGTCACATTCAACAGGTCCAACATCCATCATATACGCTGGATTTCGTACCCTTTAACTTTCCAAAAATAAAATACCACTTAAAAGGACGAAGATTTTAGGATGTTCAGGAGATACAACAGAATGTGACAAGGTAGCTGTTCGCTATTTCGGAAGATGACTTAAAAACGTGCTTCATGCAGTGGAATCAGTTCTGATCTAACTGTGTGGCTTCGAGAGGGGATTACTTTAAAGCGGTTAAAAAATACACCTATATATAGTTTTTTTTAATAAATCTAATGTCTACTGCAGTACAATTTGGAGTAAAGTTTGTGTTGAATTGAAATATAATTTGCATCTTGTTAAAGATACCTTCATTAAATTAGTATAAATTGCTAGTCGTGGTAATGCCAAAAATTATTTGATCTACAATATATTGAACCTTGATAGTGAAGCTTTATTTTATATTAACTTTATATACTTTTTCTAAATAACTTTATTACAAATAATATATAAGCATCCGCATTATTTCACTTCTACAGGGAGTAACTTTCTGAAGTTGGAATTAATTCCCTAACTTTAATACTATTCTGTTTCGGTGAATAGTTATTTGACATTTTGCCCCATTTTATGGTGTTCATATTTAATCAATCAGTTAGATATCTTTGTAAACGTCTGTGGAACACTGAATTATACTAATTTGATTTTTTTATATTCCTTTATCAGTACTTAAGATACAATAGGAATCTACTTTGCTTTTTATCTTATAGTGAAACGTAAATATAACCATTATTCAGCTTGTTATATATAAAAAAATGTTAAAGAATGCAAATGTGTGATTTAAAATGTATTTGGATCTGCCGTAGCGTTAATTAAATTTTATGAATTGTAATAAATAGCCACGGAAAAGTATAATTGCGCCAACGTTATTATGTTTCCAGGATAAAATTAAAATATAGAATTCAGAATAGGATAGGTAGGATGACTAGTTGTCGCAAATGTTAGTCCCAATTTTAATTACATGGAAATACCGAGATTGGCAGGACACCGTTCAAATCCCTATACACGCAACAACTTGACAGCTACTGAAATACAGCGCTACAATCCTGTCGGGAGAGAAAATTACGGAAACCTTCGGATTACGGCCCTGTTTACTAATAAACTTAGGTATCTGCATGTATGAATATTCAAGTAACTCAGGTTTTCCATTTTTATGCCGCTAGTTATTGAAATTAAGGAAGGTTAATATCTACGTAAACAAGCATCAATGGCATTGTGAAGGTAGGAATAATATAAGTTGATACGATTATACTTATAAAAGCAAGAACATATTCGGTAACTACTTATTAATCTTTAAACTGATAATCTCGTTAAATTACTCAGATTGACTATTGCTATATGAATTCTAAAATGATAGCTTTAAAAAAGAATTACCTTATATACTAGCGCTGACCTAATTTGCCGAGTAAAAAGCAGTTTTCGTTGATTAAGCACAGCACAACATTAGTTTAGAAAGCATTCTTGATCAACAGCAAGTAACATTAATAATAATTATAAATTTAGGTACTCAACTGTATAACGTTATATTCAAACAGAGGAAAGTATTATAAAAAAAATCTGGTGTGAGACAACACACGACTTTATCTTACACATTTTAAATTTAATTTGAATTTATTGACATTAGTTACTTTCCTATACACCTAATTGTAAACTAAAATTAATTTAAAAGCATAATTAATTTATCCATTCATAATCCTTTATACATGTACTAAGAGATTTATAATTAAATTTTGAGTTCATTTAAAGCAAAAATAATTTATAGATTTAAGTAAAAAGTAATTGAGTATGTAAATAATGCACAAAAATCATTAAAATAATAATTTATTTTTATTTTGAGGACGATAATTGGAACGGTCACCCATCCAAGTTACTTACCAGACAAAATGTTGCTTAACTCTAGAGATTTTTCTCAATAACTCACTTCAACAAATTTTCTCAGATAAACCAATTAGTTCATGTAATATAGCATTACAGGCGCAAGAAACATGATGAGTTTAAAAAAAATCGTTATATTACTACACACACACAGACCAATTTATAAAAACATGTTTTTCGAACTCAAGGGACCTGAAAACGTGTATTTCCGCTAAAAGCTGGACATCGAAAATTTTGATTGAAAACGACTGTCTATATTATATATTTCATATACGTAAGAGAAAGTAATATATGTTGTAACAATAGTTTCATTTTAATCCACATGGGACAAATTGTGTTGCTTTGGGAAGATTGTCATTAAAGTAGAAAAAAGTTAAAAGTATTTTAGTAAAGTATACATGTAAAGTGGGATAGTAGACATGAGGCGTTAGGATCGCCAAATTACTAGACTGTCAAACATAGATGAATCTCAGGGCGCCTGGTTAATCACACTAATTAACCGGTTCGAATGAAAACAAATGATGAAAAGTGAGGGATATATCTGTTAGACAGAAGGTGGATGCTTTTCGCAAAATAGATAATAAACTATTTAAAACAAAACAATCACAATGAAATTAAAACGAAGTACAACATAATCAGCTTAATTTAGAGTTTACCCAAAAAATTGAATTATTGGAATTAACTATGATATATATGTATTTTAATTTATGTCCAATACTATCATAATTAATCATATCTTCTGCCCACCGAAATATGGAATTAACTATGGTATATATGTATTTTAATAGTATCATATTTAATCATATCTTCTGACCACCGAATTTCTGGAATCAGGAATTAGATTTGCTACAGACTCCAATATAATCAAAGGACGACAGTGTTATAACATTGCGCATTGGAATAACATTTGTAAATTTGAAACAGTCTAAAACTGAAGAATTATAATTACAATACCAATATTTACTAAACGAAAATAGAGATTTAACGTCTTCTTAATTTAATTACTGCACGCAATTTAATTAGATATTAGAAGAATTAATAAACTTATTAAAAAACATTAAATTTTTGACAAAGTATACTCAAAAATTTATATTTAAAAAGGAGCAGTCAGATAATTGAACGTTAAATTTGAAAGTCAATGTAGTAGCTTATTGGAAGTAAAAACCAATTTGCCAGAATTCCTTCCTCACAGGTAATATAATTTAATTAAACATGACCGTGATATCTAATTATTATGCCTTAAGAAGATTAGTAACACTTGAAAATTTTCAGTAAATTTAAGTCAAGACGGTTGGACAAGTTCGAAGAATACCATGGCGAGTAAATAATTTGTTCGAATTCACCTAATATTACTGTTTCAATGCATTAATTAAATGCAAAATAATTTTAGTCTATATGATAATGTTGTTAATTTTTGTGAAAGTTAAATGAAACTAGTCACTTTATAACCTTCCAATCCATAGCAAAATAGCCTGAAAATAAAAAAGAATTCCTGTTGAGTTTAACTGATTAATCCTTGTGCCATTTTAAAGAATTAAATTTAATAAAATGCATTGGAACGACGAATTTGAAATATTCATAACCATGAATTTCAAAAAAAATTAATTTAGTATACCATGATATGAATTACGAAAACTTGATCATCTAAAAGAGCGCCTTAGTACCACAACGACCAAGGCGAAAAAGTTCAATATCTTCTTCTTTGCGGTGTAAGCAAATCGTTCGGATTTTCCAAAACATTACGAAATTTAAAAGTCGAAATAAGTAATAACTTAATTTACAGGTATTAATGGGCTAATATGGAAATGAAGTATTACACTTTATTATTGAAATAAAAATTAAATAATTAAGTTATCGTATCATTGAATTATAAAAACAGAAGATAAATTCAAATATTTACTGAATTTAAATGGAATGTAAAAACATTGAGTAAGAAGATAGTACCAAGAAATTGAACAGCATAGAGCAAAAGCTTAAATTGAACGGAAATAATTATAAATGAATACTGAAATAGATATATCTTAACTGAATTAATTGAATGTCATTAAGTATTTCAACATTCCTATATCATTTTAGTATTTACCGATCTTAAATTTGAAGAACACATTCACAAAGATGCTTATCTCCATAAGTATGATCTTAATTGCTGTGCATATTTTAATCCTAGATCAAGTAGATGATGAAAAAAGCGTTAATCATAACGAGTACTGTTAATTCAAAAACAAACTATTTCATTTGTTATAAAGTTAAAATTTGTTTGGCCGAACTGGACAAGCTATTTCTTTTTTACTTAGAGTATTATACAAAGAAAAATAAACTATAGCGCACTTTCCAAGAAACTATAAAAGAACACCTATCTATAAGCTCAAAATGTTTTGTATTTCTTAAAAATCTTTAAAGTTTCTTTAAGAATTTTACAATTAAGCTATCGATTTCATGCAATGTGTTGAGCTGCTGAGCAGACATTTCTCTTTAAAATAAAGCTATAATTTAAATCCATGTGAAACATTTTCACGAATTTACATTCTGTTAACTTCATATCTATTTTTACTTTTCGTTCTATGATTACACAACGTCAGTTCCTGTCATTTTTATAGAAAATTAGAGCTCTGCACGTGTACACCAGAAGTTACTTTACTAGTTACCAAGTGAGGCTAAATATTTCAGAAATATGAATCAGCATAAAGCTCTCCTTTTGAATTTAGGTATGGATAGCACTCATCCTTAAACGAAACCGTACTGACAGATCGCTCTAAAATAGGAGGAAATTCAAGCCTTGTTCGTGCCCTGTTCGTGTTCTTTGAAGAATAGGCTCGCTATGATTTCGTTAAAGTTAGAATAACAGAGGCGCTTCTATTTCCCTGAAGAATTGCTTAGCCTCGTGACTTTTTCGGTATGCATAAATCTACATATCTGCACATGTACAATGCTTGTTTATCGAAGTAATGGTTTTCCTGTATTTAGTGTATTTCTGCACGATACTTAACATACTTGTGTAGCATACACAGTGTTTGTGTGTGTGTGGATATTGCGTCGATAACGCTTAACTGTACATCCTAGGAATAAATTGACACCGAGTTGTTCAAAAAGGTTACGTAAAATGTTTTTAGTTTTCGTGTTGTTTTCAAATTTGACGCAAAAGAATACTAATTATTTTTATTGTTTTAATACGATTTAACGTATCGAGTTGAAATTTGGAACATGAGTTTATTCACATAAGATGGTTTATTCGTGAAAATATCGTCGAAATTACAAAATTGCCATCTGAAAAGTCTTGAAAAGTGCAGAAAATTTTTTGAGGATGAAGTTTTGATAATTTTATGGCATCAAATGAAAGCACCCTTCGATTAGAAAAACCCTCTTGCGAAAAGTTCCTAAACGTAATCGTTTTCGAGTAAGTCAAATTCCTTTACAAGTCTAGTGGGCGATTAGCTATACTAAGTTATTGGCGTATTTTCTTACTTACTCCTATGATTCGTTTGTGTATGGGTTCAGTGTATTAATGTTTATTGTGGTGATAACTGACGCTTTTCCTGGGTTTTCTGTATTTGCCTTTATTTTGTTCACTTATTTGCGTATATCATGGTGTGTAGGTTTAGTTAACTTGCAGATATACATTTAATATTATGACAATGCAGAATCAACTGTAGAGAAGTATCAAGAATGTAAGCGGAGAAATTTTCAAACAGTTGCACTCCTTATCATTCAACATTTGCCGCAGTTTATCGGAGGTTCAGCGAGTTTGGGACGCTGAAACCATTCACTGCTAATACCGGTCGACCCCACTGGTTAATCACCAAATCAAGAAGGAAATTTTTGATGCCATTCAAGACGATACAAAAGAAGTTTTGTAACTTAGGCAGGCGATTTAATGCAAAAGATGCTGTCTATAGAACCTTACAAGAACACTCACTCCGACCATTTCGTTTTTAGCGCATGCAAGGATTGTTGGGACAGGTTCATGTTCGACAGAAGAATTTTGCACATGGTTGGTAAACATATTTGTAGAAGAAAACGGCTTCCTGGAGTAAAATTTTTTCACCGACGAAGCATATTGTATAAGAAGTGAGGAAACCAATTTTCATAACCTCCATATATGGATGGACGAAAATCCGAAAGGAACTTTTCCAAGCTCCTTTAAGTGGCATTTTTCTAACAATGTGTGTGGGCTGGAATTGATTGTTAATTTTTAATTAGTCAGTTTGCTCTACCCACACGACTGAATGGTGATTACTATTTAAATTTTACTCAAAATACAGTTCTACAGCTATTACAAGACGTCCTTTTAGAAACACATCGACAAAGATATATATATATATATATATATATATATATATATATATATAT